>CATIWR010537676.1:0-59152 GCA_949677035.1 Omphalea diandra
TATAATGAAGAAGGATGTAAAAGAATTAGGAGCAAAGTGTTACAAAGGCCAAATCTATGGCAAATTCACTAGACAACCTTATACATACCAACGTTCAATGGTATTGGACTAGCCTTTTGACAAGTAAGGGATAAAATGTCTCAGAACCATTCCCTTAAATAATCAAATAGAAAAGTTCTTGCTAGTGGTGATCAACCATTTTTGTAAATAGGTAGAGGCCGAGCCATTAGTTGTAATCACATTAAAAAAAATATCACTTTAGAAGGGATATCTTGTGTAAATTCAAGATCCCTCGCACAATCATCATTAATAATGGGAAGTAAAGAATTTGAAGACTTTTGCCAAAACTTTTACATATAACACGGTTTCACATTAGTTGCTCATCCTTGAACAAATGGGTAAGTGAAAATCACGAAGAAAACTATTCTCACAGGTTTAAAGAAATGCTTAGATGAGGCTAAAGGATAGTGAATGGATGAACTTTATAGCGTATTATGGGTGTACTACACAACATTTAAAACAAATTCAACGGAGACTCATTTCTCTCTTATTTATGGATGTAAAATGGTAATACTGATTGAAATCTAGCTTCCTTTATTAAGAACTAACCACTATAATAAAGAAGCTAATGCATAACATAAGAGATAGGTTAAGAGAAATAAAAGTCAAAAGATAAGAGGCTAATTTACATATGGCAGTATATAGAAAAAGGTAATGAGATACTACAATAGAAGAGTAAAATTGCGTACATTAAGAAGACATTACAATCGATGAAGTTGGGCTTGGGAAGCTACAACCTAATTAGGAAGTCCTTTATATCATCTCTAAGGTGATCAAACTAGCTACTTACAAGCTAAGCACCCTAGACAGGAAAGTCCTGTCAAAGTATTGGAAAAATTTATTAAATAAGTCTTGCTTAATTATATATAACAATTAATAAACGTGATGAGCTAATGTTTGTTCTCCTATTGATGTAGCCCTAACATTAAAGTGAACCACAAAGTATCATCTATTCAATTTCTCCTCTCTAATCTCTCTCCAAAATGAAAGCCAATGCAAAATAAGAGTATGAACAACAACACTTAGGAAAATTCTAGAAAGCATAAGAGTATGAATAGTTAGAAATAGATATGAACACTAACACTTAAAAGAATTTTAATAGCATAAGAGTTCAAATAGCTAGAAACTAATTCGAACACTAACACTTGGAACAATTCTAAAAATAAGAGTCTAAACAACTAAAAACTAATATGGACACTAGCACTTAAAAGAATTCTAAAAGCATAAAATTCTGGATAGTAATCCATACACTAATACTTATAAGAAATTCAAAAAATAAGAAACTATTTCAAATAAAAAAAATATTATAGGTGATTCTTTAGAAAATTTTAAAAGAGTAACACACATCATAAAGATAAGATCTAGTCATATGAGTAAATATTGCACTTTATTAATTTCAATCTTTTTGACATTATCATTGTTTATTACATTAATTTATACATTGTCGTCCCCTTTGAGGCCCTTATTACTTCTTTTTCCCTTACTCCTACTTTTCTTATCCTCATTATTCCCCTCTTCACCTTTCTTAGAGTCATGACAACTTTGACCAATGAGAATTCAACACTTGAGTCAGGATATATTGATAGAAAACAAATAAAGAGTATTAGTCAAAGAGCTGTTTCTAGCACTCTACAGAAAATTTCTTTTTAGTATTCCATAAAGAGTTCTACCAGATACTTGATCACCATTTTAAGAGCCTTCTTAACTACATTCTTAAACTCAATCACCACTTTGAGAGCCTTCTCAATTGCATTCTTTAAAGTGTTGATCTCATCCACTGCCTCAAAGAGTTGCTAGGAATCTATACTATGTTATGTTTTTAGGTCTTCATTTTTCTCTTACAAGATGTGAAGTTAATCTTCAACCTTTTTCTTATGGAGTTTATCCACATCTACTATGCTTTTATCATAGTCTTTGTCTTCTTTAGTTTGTTTATTTTAGTCATTTGGATCCTTATTATTCCATGGTATTGAACGATATAACCCCTTATGTTCTCCAATAAACTTGCTACCTAGAATGAGTAATGAGAAAAGAGGATGAAGGATATATAAAATTGCTCATGTTATACCTGAAGGGTGATAGATTCACCCAAGCTAAGGAGAGCATAGTTGTCTAAAAGTCTCAGTTGCCTCTGATCATATAAGAGGGCGATCTAGGATTTGACATACTAGGCCACTGCATCAAAGTTGATGTTAGCTTATAGTATAAATTTGTTTACCACTATTTTGTGTAGGATTAATGCAACATCCATCTTAGAAGTGCATTTGATCACTCTAACCAATCATTCTTGTCCACCTCTATTATTAGAGGAATAGAAGTCCCAACTGGTGGATCAATAAGTGCAACAAAAGCCAACGCAAGTAGCTTTGTAATCATTGATTAAGGTTTTTCCATCACTTTTCTTTGTATGCCTTCATTGCTTTGACCAAATCCATCTTTATGTGTTTTAGACAACATTAACATAAGAACATATAGAGAATGAGTGTTAAAGGAATGCCACTATACAAAGGTTAGATGAAGATGTTTCTTTTACTTAATCACTCACTGCAGTGTGAAAAACAAAGGGATTGCTAGTCTGGTTAGTTTTTTTGCATTGATGAAACCAATCTTATAGATTTTCATTACTTTTTCTTCAACTCTATTCTTGGAAGTTCTTAATCAACCTAGTTTATAAGTACCTAGCTCCTTATTCCACTAGGTAGGGACTACCTATATGTTTTCAATCTAGGCCATACAAAATCTAGGTCTCTATTTTTTTTTTTTTTAAAGAGAAAAGTAGTTCAAAACATATTCTCTTCCTCATTTGAACACTACAATGCCAATGATCCTAATTTTTCCTTTGCTTGAATATATAGAAGGCTTGAAAGACGAATATGATTGGGGAACGGTTGTTCACCTTCATTATGATTTCGAATGTCAAAAGCAAAAGCAACACATTTTAATGAAGTTATAAAAGGGTGATCTGATGGAACCCAAACAAATTCATAACAAACTTTAAGAAGGACAATTTTAGTCCAAATTTGAGGTACTGCTCCTACAAAATAAAGTAATTTAGGTAAGGGTTGTTATAAGTCTTAAAGTCTTCGATTGGTATTATTAGTTCTATCTCTTTGAGAATTATGTAATTTTCCCTAAACCTACCTATGTCATTAGCTATGGAGAAAGTTTGAACCCTGCTAACCCCTATGACGTCCACTGTCCCCTCTAATTCCCTACAAGTAGTAACACCCATGATGGAGGAAGTTGGTGATCTTCACTATATTTCCACTTTACTAACCCTAAAGAATTTATGAGGTTGTAGATTATGGAACTTTAGCTTAAAGGTGCCAATAATGACAATTTACCAAGACAAAATAGTCACAATGTAAAACACAAAAGTGATGCCTAAAAGTTCTCACATGTATCCTATTTATACACCAAAGGAGAATTTAAAAAAGGTACAATGAAAGGACATGGCACACGAAAAGCCCAACTTTGTCTGCAGTTATGATGGGTATTTATCAACAAATAATTGAAGAGGCAACTCATTATATGGCCTTTAAAAAATACAACCGTTACTTCAAATATAAATGCTTAAACCTATATTAGGGGAACATCTTTATAACTGATTGAGAAACCTAAGGTAAGTCACTCTGGCAATAGATCCTAAATATTGAGGGTGAATAAACATATGTTTGGGTGATTAAGTGGTGGTTATTACAATGATCAACCATAATACTAATGAAAACAAAAATCTCATTTGACTAGGAAAAACCTTTGGCAATTAGAAGATGATTGGAACAATAATCAACTTTAACCCTAAATTTGGCATATACGCAAATTGAAAGGAAATCAACCAAGCATGGGCGATCACCAAAAATAGAGACGGATTAAGAAGATAAATATAAATCTTGAGAGAGAGAATTCAGATTGATATTTTTTGTGTGCTAGAGATTTTAAGGATTAGGAGTGAATTGGTTAAGATAACATCCTAATTCTTAGAGTAACTTTAAGAGGAAGAGAAAACACCTTTATACTTTTTTAGATAAATCAGTAGAAAGAAAAGCTTGTAATAGTAATAGTAAGTACTAGTAAGACAATCCATGTGATGTTGCGAAATAAATTCATTTAGATTTAAATTTTGATTATATTATTATCAAGACACCATAATATAAGTAATATGCATTATAAAATAAAAATTGCTATAACTATAAAGTATAAGAAATAGAGTGATATCTAAAATATTAAATTTATATATTATGTAGAAGAAAATAGATTTATAAGCATATCTAATTTGTAACAAATTGTAGAAAGGCAATACTAAATATATAAAGCAATAAAAACATCAAGCAATATGAGCTAGAAATCAAATGTATTACCAGTAAAATTTTATAAATTCATGAATATTTGTATTAGCTAGCTCTATCAAATTTTTTAATGGGATGCTAAAATGTCAAACTCTTAGCCTCTATTTATAAGCCATATTGAATTCAAATTAATCCACTACCCTTAACTGAACTACCTGATTCTCATTGTGGAGTAGGTTCTAAGAAAATATCTTGCATGACTAAAGCCAAACTTATTATGCCGCCCATAACCATAGTTAGATCTAAGAGATGTTGTAAATCTACCCTATGTAACACCTGTTAATCAATTTTAACAATGCCATTACTCATTAATGTACAGTATGTACCTCTTGTTGGCAAATTTGTAGGGCTATGTGTACCATTTTGAGTATGAAGTTTATGTTGTACCAAACATGAGTTAGTTCTTTTTTGCTTTTATTGATTGGAAGTCCAATTAATTTCAAGCTGTAGCATTTTCTTCTCATGGTTAATGGTATCCTTTTTTTTTTTTTTTGTATATATTCAATATACATGTGCAGACTTGAATTTAAGACTAGAAAACTAGTCGTGTAAGACTGTATACCATTAACATTAGAAAAAATAACATTTTTTTTTAAATGTTGTTTAACAGATAGAGCAGCAAAATCTTTGGAGAAATGAAAAATGTAATTGTAATTATCAGTAATATAGAAAATTCAAAATACTGAGAAAATGGAAAATTCTCTAAATTACTTCCATTAATATCTCTTAACCACTTGCTTTTCCTTTGATGGTTTTACTAGTGTTATTAATATTCCAATTCTGACATCAACCAAGAATAAAATAAAAAGTCAAAATCTTTTAACACTCACATGAATCAAAGCTTTTGTAATGGTGGCATTACATTAGTCATTCTATCATCAGTAGGTTATCCGTCGACTCATATAACTTTTCACTCGTATCTTCTAGATAAATCATGCACTTAAGTTATGCCTTCTAATATATATATATATACCCTCAAAACAAAATAAAAAGAAATAAACTTGGGTTCCATTTCACTAAAATTTATTATTAGTAACTTGGAGGTACCTTCAGGATAATAACTCAAATCAATTCGAAGTAATTTCTTTAGAAAATGCATGGATAGATCACTAACTCTGCAAGGAAATGGAAAAGGCATCCTCATATATGTAACGCATTCAAGCTTTCAACAAAATAATAGCTCCCGACCAAAAAAGGGAACAAAATGCAGCCTATCCAATTTTGAATATCTATTTAGTAATTATCGTAATCTTTAATCTCGAAAACACCCACCAATGGTTTACTTAGAGCATAATGTATAAAAAATTAAGCATCTTTCTCTATAGTCTGCTATCGAAACAGTATCTTAAGCTGCTTTTATCCTTGGTTGATTTTGATGTGAATTCATGAATATGGAATAGGTAGGGTAGCAAAAGAAGGCATATATATTGAAATATCTGCATATCAATACATCCAATCATTACCAGAGAACTACTCGGTATACCAAATTTTAAAACATTTTCTGGCATAAAACTTGCCTCCGAACATATGTATTGATTGCATTTATAGAATAACACAGTAAAAACCACAAAGCTAAAAACATTAGCCAAGCAAAGAAGCGAAGTAGCAGCCGACCCAAAAAAAAACTAAATGTAGGAACCAAGTTCATCATCATTATTTGTTACCGGAACATAAAAAAACAACATATATTTGACAACTAATTACTACAAAAATCAGCACCATAGTAAACACTTGCACTTCTCTTCCCTTGACCATGAGCTTTCACTAAATAAATATTAAAAAAAAGTTGCTACATTAATTAATTAATCAATTATCTCGATAATAATTAGAAATTAAAAAAAGAAGTGACTCGAAAATGATACATGTAAGCATGATTGGTGGGTTTTAAAAGGATTAAAAGATAAAAACTGGGATGTAAGTTTTGAGATTTGAGTATGTTTTGTTGGGCTTTGGTTGGCTTAAGGAAAGGGAAAATGAGCTTTTGATAATTTTTTAAAGAATTCAATTTTGGGTTTTTATACACAAAGATCTGTTGTTTGTGTCTTTCTCGAATGATAGAGTACAAAAGGATGAAAGCAAAATAAAAAAAAAAAAAGAAAAGAAAATGAAATAGATGGTTGAACAAAGCCGGAAAAAGAAAAGTCAAAAGAGGGAAGGCGGAAAATGAAGTACAAACGAGGAGAAGGAAGAGGAGGAGATGACGATTGCGAAATGAATTGTTTGGGTAACGCATGGTTAACAAAGAAGACGAAATTATCCTTTTAACCAAATGAAAATGGTATCGTTTTCCTTGAGAGGTTGGGGGCAGAAGTGCCATTTCATGTATAGTTAAAGAGCCAAAGCATCATTTCCTACTAGACCAAGACGATGTCGTTTTTCAGCTAGAGTCAGGGGCATCAACAGAATATGATAGTGAGTAAAGACTAGATTACCCTTTAATGTTCAACAAACAACAAAATCACCTTTTAAAATTGAGGATCACGGGCCATAACACTTCTATTATATAGTAAATAGATGAGGGAAAACCTTTAGCAACTTGGATTCCTTCCTCATTTCATTAATTGATGTGTTCTTTACCTTCACTTAAATATCACAATGTATTTTTTAAAAAAATAATTTTCATAAAATTTAACAATCTGTTTTAGTTCTTTAAAAAATAAAACTTAAATACTATATATTTAACAATAAATTTAATTTTTAAATTTTAACAATAAAATCAAAATAAAAAATCAAACCAACGAGCGTTTAGCTCTCTATAATTGAACCTCTATCGAAATGAGTTTTTATATCATGAACTTTATCCATATAACAATATGAACCATGAGTGCATGATACGTGCGAGAATTAAAAAAAGAAACGCGCACAAGCAACTCTCCGTACTCCAAACCCACATACAACTTTTATATCCTTGTTTTCTTTCTTTTTTTTTCTTCATTTTTTCTTCTTTTATAAATGAGATTTTTGTGTGTATTTTTTATATATTATATATAATTATTTTATATTATTATAATTATATAATGTATGTTATTGACTATAATTAAATAGAAATATTATATATAGTTTATATTGTTTTATTAATTAATTTACATTATTACATTATTATATTAAATTATATTAAATATTACATTAATATAATTTGATTTTAATATAATATCAAATATTATATTATATAAATTTATGTTTAATATTATTAAATAGATTTTATGTTTTTTTTGTGGTTCATTTGTTACATAGTATAGGTTGATTAGTTTAAATATACATGTTATTTTTTGTGAACCGTAGGTTCAATTTTTGTAAATTGTAGGTTTATTTGATATAAAATTTAGGTTCATTTTTTTTTTATAAAATGTAGCTTCATTTTTTTTTATAAACTATAGGTTTATTTCGGTATAAACTTTAGATTCATTATCAGTCAACTATAAATTTATTTTTTTGTAAATTGTAGATTTAATTTTTGTAAATTATATGTTTATTTTTTTTATAAACTATAGATTCATTTAGTATAAACTATAAATTTATTTTCCGTAAACTATAGATTTATTTTTTGTAAACTGTATGTTCGTTTTGATATAAACTGTAGGTTCTTTTTTTATAAATTGTAAGTTTATTGTTTCCTAAACTGCAGGTTCATTTAATATAAATTGTATATTTATTTGGCATAAACTGTAGATTCATTATCAATAAACTGGAGGTTCATTTTTTTTAAACTGTAGGTTCATTTTTTATAAATTGTAAGTTCTTTTTTATAGTTAAATATTTTGATATTTTCAATTTATTTTATAATATTAAAATTGATAAACCTATAATTTAAACTATTTTTTTGTAAAAAATAAGTCATAATAATAATAATAATATAATTAAAAATAACAAAAATGTATAAAAATATAAATATATATATTTAAAATAAAAAAGAAGTTTGTTAAAAAATAAAATAGTAATATTTAAAATAGTAAAAATTTGCAAAAAAAAAAAAAAAAGAAAACAAAATAGTAATTATAAAAGAGAAACTTTTCAATACACGTTTGTTTTGGACTCTTAAACCAGATCTGATTTGCCCTACCGAAACTATCTTAATACCAAAATGACCCAAACCCAACCGGTTTACAACGTTAACATTAAACCCTAGCTGCTGTTTGAAGTTATAACAAAAACTGATTGCTGGGAAAGAAAGGGTTTTGCCGATTTCTTTTACCTCAAAACCAAAAGGAGGATTCAATTCAATTCATTTATTTTCTTTCTCTATACTCCTGATAATCAACAATGGCAAAAAGAGGAAGGAATCAAAAGAAAGACAACAAAAGCCCTAAGCGTAGCTCTCGCCATCGATATGTTGGCCTGAAAGACGAC
This sequence comes from Omphalea diandra, assembly GCA_949677035.1. Classification (NCBI taxonomy): domain Eukaryota; kingdom Viridiplantae; phylum Streptophyta; class Magnoliopsida; order Malpighiales; family Euphorbiaceae; genus Omphalea; species Omphalea diandra. Next base: position 8,754 of record CATIWR010537676.1, read on the forward strand.
GACAACGACGACGAAATCGATGCATGTCAGTTTTTTCTCTTTCACTATGTATAGGTTTTTAATTTTTTTCTTAGTTGTTAAATGGTTTTGTAGATTTTGATTTTTGTTTATATGGATGGTTTCAGTTCATAAGCAGAGGGATATTATTCCACTGGATATAAATGATGACGATGATGATGGGGATTCAATTGAAGATGACGAGGAACCGGTTTTTAATGATGAGGTTTTGTATTTTCCCTTCATTATCGTATTATTACTCATTCTTTGCTGTTTTTAGCTTAATCTTATTAGTTTGTGATATGGGTTGCAGGATATTAATGATGACGATGAAGAAGATGAAGGTGAAGATGAAGATGAAGATGATGATGGTGACAATGATAGAGGGCTTGCTGCAAAAAGTAAGAAAACTAATTGAAATTTCAAATTTTTGCACTAATCAATAATGCTGAAGAGAAAATATGTGATATTGCATTTGTATAAATTTATTGACTTACTATGGAGGAGTGTTTGTTCAGCTGTTATAAGCTGACTGTTTAAGCTTTAACAACTGGACCAACATGTTTGATTGATTGGGGATTAAAATTTAACATCTTTCAGCTGTTTGGAACTCCCTAAAACTGAATAATTTTGTCAGGTACTCTTGGATTCTTTGGAACTGCTTCTGATTGTTAGTTGCTTAATGATAAGGAAAATTCCCTTAGTAAATTTATTTTTTAAAAAAAATAAAATTTAAAATTTGCTGAATTTTTTCTGTTCAGTCATTTGCTTTCTACATATGATTGTATTAAGTGCTGTTCTGACTTCTTGCATTTATTAGTGCTTAAAAATTGGTTGGACTGTAAACTTGGTGCATTTTTTGTCAATTTATTATTTATTTGCAGTCAAAAGACAAAGAAAATATATCCGAGAAAAGTTTGGTGTATTTGATGATGAAATGCATGATGATGTGGAAGAAAATGAAGAAGACAAGCAGGAAGTTTGGGGTGTCAAAAAGCGCCACTATTATGGTGGTGAAGATCATGAGGTGAGGTTATAACACTACGTGTTATGATGATATCTCCTTTCCCAACCTCCACCCTGTCCTCCTTCTTTTTCTTTATCTGCCTATCTTGTCAGCAAACTTATGTTTCCATATGGAAAAACATGAATAAATAGTTTCATGTGTTTCTATGCCCTTCCACTTCTCTTTTTTTATTAAGGCACTCAGATGCTTTGAAATTGCTTTGGAATAGCAATATTTTAATGTATCTTTGAGGTTATTTTCTAGATTGAATCAAGTGATGAGGAGGCGCTTAAAGAAGAGGAGGAAGAGATTTTGAGAATGCAGAGGGAAAAGGCAAAATTTTTATCTGCAGAAGACTTTGGCCTTGAAAATGTTGGTGAAGATGAGAGTGATAAGGAATTAACCTTGGAGGTTAACCTCTTATGCATTTTTTGATTTGTTGTTAATTCCTTTTATTTTGATTATAAGTTTTATTAACTGAAAGATGAAGCATAATAATGTATGTTGGTTGTGTAGGAAATTTCAGTTAAAGGAAAAGGCAAAGCAAAAGATTCACTGGTCAAAGAAATGGTGGATAATATGGACACTTTTGAGGAGGTCAAAAAAGATTTAAATGCTTTGTCTAAAGAGGAGCAGATGGATGTTGTGTACAGGTAAAAAATTTAAGTTATGTTTATTTTTTCTTGTTTTCACTTTGTTATATGATTCTATGAATAACATCAATGCTACTGGAGATGCTAGAGAGTTATTCTCCTTTTGTTTTGATTTATTAGTTGAAATTGAATATAGAATAAAAATTTTCTTTTAGCTGGAACATTGATAATTTAACTAGTGTCATATTCCAAATGAGAAAGTGCAAATGGCACCTTTTGGGTCCCTATGATGCTATATTATGGATTTATTGTTGTTGGATCTAGACTGGCCAGTGGTTTTATATAACTGTGGAAGTAGGAATTGGTCTCTGGTGATGGTTTGAATGGCTAGACCACTTGCACACTGTTTACCCATGCAAACTGAGAATTTTACCAATGAGTTTACCTAATGATTCATTGGCAAGGACGAATAAGTGGATTCAAGTAGTAGGAGTGACAAGGAAGAGAGGTATCCAAATATGATTTGGAAGTAAAGAGTTAAAAATGGTGAATAAAATTAGTGAGATCTTTAATATACAGGCTGTGTTCATCTATTTGTGTGCCAATATAACTTGATATGTTTGGTTGCTTGGAAGGCTTCCTGGTATCTTTTCAGTGATTAGTTGGCGATGTAATAGCCTTTGAATTTTCTATGTATTCTACAAGTATGTTGTTATCTTTGGCAGCTAGATGCTTTTGCCATATAATCCTTAGCTAGTATGGAAGAATGGTCTGCCATAATATGCTCATAATGTGTATGGATTTTAGATTTTCCTCATAGTGCTTTTTTATTTCACTTTTTAAATGTGCTGCCAGTTTTCCTCAACTATGGAATTTCTTACTTCAGCTAATATTTCTTGCTGTAGCTCTGCACCAGAATTAGTTGGTTTACTTTCAGAGCTAAATGATGCACTTGAGCAGCTTGAAAGCAGAGTTAACCCACTTTTAGTCAAGGTCTTCTTTGGGCTTTTCTCTTTCGCTTTCCTGTTTGCAATTATATATGCTGGAGCTCCGTAACTGAGTTTCTATTTTCATGTGCATCACTACTCTGTTAGGCATCTTTTCATACCATGTTTGCGTTTATCAGGGGATAGTGATTTTGCATTTTATCCGTCCCGATGATCATTATAAAGCTTTTATGCTTTCTGCAGGTTAAAATGGGTGGTGTCATACTGGAAGGTGGAATACGCTATTTGGAGGTTAAGCAGTTTCTTTTACTGGCGTACTGCCAAGCTATAACTTTCTATCTTCTTCTCAAGTCTGAAGGGCAGCCAGTCCGTGATCATCCTGTCATAGCTCGTCTTGTAGAGATCAAGGGCTTATTGGATAAGGTTCTCTTTTTCAGTTTAGGAAAAGTAAATTGTATTTTCAGTTTTGTCTGAATGTGAATCAATTTTATCTTTCACATGCATGTGTATATTGGTTAATGAGTGTGTGATATGTTTCATGCATGGACGTGATGCTTGCATTCAAATGCCTAGGAATAATTTGCATGATTAAGCTTTCCTTTTCTGGGACTAGAATTTTCTTTTTTTTTGAAATAATAGAGCATAATTTCACCTGAATCAGAATTCTGAGAGGGGAATTCCCATGAAATATTGATGATTAAAATATTAACTAGGAATGTCCATCCCAAAATTGGGTTTTAAACGTCTAGAATTATAAATTTTCAGAAAAGCCTGTTAAATTGGTCTTGTCTAGCTATAATTTCTTGATGACAGAAAAATGTCATGGTTAGATCTGATAATGGATGACCAGTTAAATAATCTAATCCCAAAATATTGTTCCATTATTATGACACGTATTCTAAACTGCAATTATAAAAGAGTTTCTGTCACATCTTGCAACTATGTGTTACATTGATAGGTGGAACAAATTGATGAGAGCCTTCCATTTCAACTCGATGAAATTCTGAGGAAAAATTGTGGGGCTGAAATAGGTGAAAATAAAGTCTCTGAGAATGCTGCCCCTACACCTGCACCTGCATTCACTTCCAAATCTGTTAGAAAAGATTGTAGCTCTTCTCTTGCTGCAGCTGAAGCAGATACACAAGAAGTAGCAGCGTTGGTAGAATATGAAAATTCTCATTTTATCAGCATTTTTTTTTTTTTTTTTTGTACTTTGAAGTTGATTTTTCAATTTTTCTTATATTATTTTATAGCCTTGTGGCACACAGGATTTGGTGAAAATGGAATCTTCAAGGGATCATAAGAACAAAGAGAAGAAGCACAAGCATCAGGTGAAGTTAATAAGTTCCAGATTCTCCCTTCCTTCTCTCGTTGATTATTAATGGGCCCCATGGGTCGTGAGCTACACAATGAGATTTGAACTTGAGTTCTCAAAATTGACATCTCAAGTGCAAACTACTGATGGCGTTATTGTTTCATTTGGTTCAATCAATTTTACTGCTGCTGCTGCAGTTGCTGGTGGCACTAATAGTTTGGCTAATATTGAATTCATGAAATTGGCAGACTGATCACGTTGGTAACCAAAGTATGGAAATGCTAAAAGTAAGAGCTGCACTTGAAGAAAAATTGAGGCAGAAGGGAGTCCTTAGCTCCCTTACTCCAAAGCAAGATAAAGCTCGGAGACATCCAAAATCAGTCAATGGGTATTGTTTCATTCTGACCCTATTTATTTATGATCGGTGAAGGGGTATTACTTTATTCCTGAACCCATTAATTTATGGTACTTTTGAGCTTCTGAGACTCGTTTTTACAATTTGAAATTGAACAGACAACTTGAAACATTTGATGATTTTGATGATGATCCTATGGATGTTGAAAGTGGCAATCGTGGACTGAGTAATGTGGGTGCAAGAGTGCTACATTCAAGTAAACTCTCCCAACTTCTTTCTGCTAAGCCAAATAAATCCAAGGTATGCATTTATTTGGAAAGAATTATATATGATCCTGAAATTTGTTTTCAATTGATTTCAGCTACATTGTTTGTAGAAGAGTTTAGCTTGATTTGTCTCCCTTCTTTGAAGATGGTTTTAATATGTGAATTTGTCGAAGTTCAAATGTTTTGACACATGTTGTGTACATTTTTGGTTTTTCTTTCATTTGAACTATATTTATGTTTGCAATTGGTGCTGGGAGTAAAATTTTGGAAATGTTGGTTTCAGTTAAATGCTGTATAAATAATTACTTCTTCAATTAGTATTGCATTTTTCCAACAGGCTTCCTTGCATCTCCTCTGAAAATTTTTTGAAGGATGACTTCATTATTAAGATATTAAAAATTTCTGTAGCACCCATTGATTCAATTGATATTTTGGCATGATGTATAGATTACATTTGAATATTTTCTTTCTGGTTCATTGCTAGGTCATTTCGGGTGATGATGATTTACCCAAAAGAGATGATATTGGAGAAAGAAGAAGGAAACATGAGCTCCGAGTGTTGGCAGGTGCTGGAGTAAAGTCCGAGGATGATGCTGTGCATGAACTCAGCACACTTGAAACTGATGAAGCATCTGACATGGAGGATGATGATGATGGAGATGCAGGAATTTCAGAAGATGAATTCTACAAAGAAATAAAACAAAAGAGGGAAGCAAAAAAGGCTGCCAAAGCAGAAATCTACACAAGGTTTGGTTTACACTTCGTACTCTTGTATTTCACAATATATTGACTTACAAAGTATTTGCTTTGCAGACACAATTTGATGCATCCAAGTTCCTTTTGCACTTTTTTTTTTAATAAAAAAAAAGAGGTTCCTTTTGCATTTCACTTTTAGATGGTTTGGCTTGTGTCAGCTAGTTGCTTGCCTTTGCTAGAAATTGACACAATCAACGGTCATTCGCTGTACTCTTGCAGGATCCCTAAAGTCCCATCTTTGCCTGAAACTGTAGATGGAAAGAGGCAAATTACTCGTCAGGTGAGAATGCGATATTTTCCCCAGCTTGTCTTCCCCGTTTTCTATCTTGGTTAGGAAAACTTAATCCTTCTTTTTTTTTTTTTGGCCAAATTACAACAGATAGAGAAGAACAAAGGTCTGACCCGTCCGCGGAGAAAAGATTTGAAAAATCCAAGGAAGAAATACAGGGTAAATTGATAATTGCACCCTTTTTTTCAGTACTTCTTTAACAAGCTACTTGTGACTGAGTATTCATCTCTTTTCTCTCGTTATAGACAAAGCATGACAAACAAAAGAGTCGAATGAAAGGCCAAGTGCGGCAGATCAGGAAACCTACCGGTCCTTATGGTGGTGAAGCGACAGGAATCAATACAGGAATCAGTCGAAGCATCAGATTTTGAAATTGAGTTATATGTTGGTTTTGATAAAGCAATTCTACTTGACAATCAGGGAATATGTTGGATAATGTATCAGACTCTCCTTATATTCATAATTTTTGCATACAAGGGAACAATGCGAAATTTTGTTACATGCAGTTTTCATTTCCTTGTATCACAACCTTCTAAAATAATGTAATTATGTTGCAATATCAGAGTAATGGATGGTATCAGCTTATTTGGTTATGGGCATTATTGCAAAAATCCATAAACAGATTATTGCAAACTCCAAAGCGCATTTTTGAATAAATAATGAGAAAAAAAAATCATTTCTCATTTCTATTAATAAAATTTATTTACTTGAATAATTTAACTTTTTTCTTTAAAATAAATCTTAATAAGAAAATTGAATTGTATGCCAAGCATGAAGCACTATTCAATAAGCCGAGTTTAAAATAAATCTTAATAAGAAAATAGAATTGTATGCCAAACATGAACCACTATTCAATAAGCCGAGTCTTCAAAGGTGAGATTTATTTCAGTAATCAGTATTTACATCTGACCATAATATATTTTTTAAGAAAAACACCGTCCTAAACCTGAGACAGAATTTGCTAGTAAGAGATACAAACACACTGAGAAAAAAAAAAAAAACCACCACCACCACCATTCATATATTCATTTCTTTTCACTCCTGAGCCATAGCTTGCTTTCCTGAAGAGACCCACTTGACCAAATCCAAAAACAAGACGTATATAACTATTGATAAAGCCAGTGCCATGGAAATCAAAGAATAGCACCTGCAAAATTTAGCAATCTTGAACTTATGCCTGTTTTCAATCATCAAAAAACAAAAAGAACCAGAGAAAGACAAGATTATGCAAATCAAGAAAGCATGGAATATTGATGGGTTGTAGCCCTTGAAGATGATGGTAGGAACTGGATTCCCATCTACGGATTCTTGAGGAAGTATACTGATTATTGTGCCTATTAGGAAAGAAGCTGATAGTATCATCTTCATCTCCGTAGTGTGCGCTTCTGGGTTCTGAAATTTCTGCGGAGAGATCTTGGACATGGTGGCGGTGGTGGTGGATCGGACTATGGCGGTGCAGTAGCGTTGGTTGAGGCGGATAACTTGGTTGGGGTTTTGCATCTGTTATGGATTGATGGTTGAAACCTAAAACGTCATTATCGGGTTGGACGATTGGGCAAGGGTATTATCGTAATTGAAGATATTCATAACTAATCAAATTACTAGGTTACATTATTAAAAATATATTATAAGTATTATTTATATTAAAATATTTTAAAATGATTTTTTTAAAATTTTGTAGGTGCAGATCAATTTGAATTACAGTTGAATAGAATAGTTCGATTCAATTTATAAATTGATTTTATTTTATTTATATTTTTAAAAATTTTGTTTTTGATATATAAGTATATAAGGTTAATATTAATAAAATAAAACCTCAAATGCTAATTTTATATTTCTAACACTAAAAAAAAAATTAACTTTTAATGTTTAATTTTATATATATATATATATATATATATATATATATATATATATGCTGATGTTAATTTTTAAATTAAGACATCGAACGATTATTAGCTACTCATTTTTAGTGTTTAAATACTAAATTGTTTAATGTTAATAAACATTAAATGTAATACACTTTGCATTCTCACATATTTATAAGATTTACTTATAATTATTGATAAGGAATTACACAATCCTATATCTGAATAAATGAAGGTATATTATAATTAAATTATTTGACAATAATTTTTCTTTAAACCTAACTAAAGGAAATGTTGAATTAATAAACTTTTGGTTTAATAATATGGAAATCAATTTAAGGGAAAAAGGAAAATGTTCAAACGAACCTCACTCACACTATGTACACAAATGTGCGATGATACATCAGTGCCTGAACTCATACCATGACTACAAGTAGTTGATCTAATTGATTCTCATTCTGCGGTAATTTGCTTCCTATACCAGACCACCACCTGAAACTGTCTTTAAGCAAGGTCATTTTGCCACTGCACAGTCTTCACACAACTCCATTACTACTAGTTTCCTGGTCTGTCTCTATGGCTTCTTCAACGTCATTCTTCAATACATCTATAGGTGACTCCCGTGAGATTGAAGAGGCAGATAGTTCGTCGCATTCTAGCCATGGAGTGTTTTATGCCTAAAAGCTTATCAATGCTATAGAAATAAAAGTGCTGCGCGGATGAACACTAAAATTGAAAAAGTGATTTTGGAAAATTTCAGGGACATTTTTGGTAGACAATACCTTATTTGAAGGGCGTTTCCGTCTTCTGATGTGAAGTGAATAGACATTTATGTCCGCTTTTCCAGGAACGCCATAGCAAAACCACATAATTTTGTAGGGATATCTTTGTCTTTTGTTGTCCGTTGCATTCAAATATTTCGGTCTTTGAACCGTAGCGTAAATACCCCTCACGGTGAAGCCGTGCTTTAGGCACCATGGAAGCGGAAAACGCATAAATGAAAAATATGAAAATAGACATAAAAAATAATATTTTTAAAAATATAAAAATAAAATATAGAAAAATGTATAAATATATAAAAAATATATATATTTATAAATATTTTTCTTATATATATATATTCATAACAAATTAGTCATAAACTTGCGTATAGCGTGAATTGTGGTATAAAAATATTTTATAAAATAATTAAGAAAATTATTATTTTATTTTTATTTTAGATATAAAAAATCTGAATAAATAATTTTTAAATTAATATTATTTAAATTATTTTATATTTTTATTATTTAATTTTGATAAATAATTAGTTTTTTATTTCTTTTAAAATACTTTTCTTTTATTATATATATTTTATTTTTTATATATTTTCTTTTTAATTAGTTATTTTACAGTTTTTCAATTAATTAATAATAATATAGAGTTGTTAGCCACTTATTTATTAATAATAATTTAAGAAATAATAAACAATCACCATAAATAATTTTTATAATGAATTTAATAAATAATAAACACTCATCATATCAATAAATAAAAATATTTAATTTAATTTAATTAATATCTATGTCTAATAAGTTGTCATCTCCATTGTTACACTCTCATTAAATTCATACAAAATTCATTTATAATTATAATTGCAAAAATTTAAATAAGTCATTTATTTCCTATAAATTTAAAGAAAATAAAAAAATAAATTAAATTATCCTTGATTGTTTAAAATAAAATCAAATTATTTCACTTTGTTAAAAATTATTTCGCAACTAATGAGTATCATATTAAAAACGATTAACTTACATTTGCCATAAAATCCAAATATCAATATATAGACCAAATAATAATATATTTTTAAGAATGTAGTTATATTTACAAGAATTAATGCACTAAGAAGTTACTTAAATAAAAAAAATATGTTAATGATTCAATGAATAAATGAATTAAAAATTAATTAATGTAACGTTATAAATTAATAAATGAATAGATCAACTTTTTGCTGTGCGACTTAAACAAAACCAAATTTAAAAAATTTTTACCACATCAACTTGTTGACTTATTTTTTTTGCTTATATATATATATATATATATATATATATTAAAGCAACTAATTATAAAAAGATAATATAAAAATATTAAAGATAATTATCTAAATCAATATTAATTATAAAAAAATAAATGAGTTATAATAATAATCTAAAATAATATTAATTTTAGTTATGATAATAATCAATTAAATATTTAAAACATAAATATTAATTATCTATAAATTTCATAACTAAAATGAATAATAAAAAGAAACACATTATTAATTTTTTAAATTGTAAAAAATATGCAAAATATTTTGAGTAAATTTTAGTAAATTTTCGGAGAGAAAACGTTTCGGAAATGCATAAATATTTTCCCCTAAGAGTTTCTGCGTACGGTAAGTGTCGTACCGCTTCCTTCTTTGTTAATAGGCATATTACTTATTTACCCTCACATACGACAGTTTCTGATGTCGTTTTATTAGACTATCAGATATTTTGCGGTTTTATTCCTTCGACTTCCTCATTCCTTCTCTATTGCACAAGTCTAATTTCAGCCGTCCATTGCTCTTTCTTCACCTCCAATCGCCTCTGCTCCTGTCCTCCTTCCTTTCACCTTTACCTTCCATAAAATAGGTCCCATTATTTTTTATTTTTTAAAACCTCCTTCATCAATTTTTTTTTGAAGTCCTTTTGATTTTATCATTTTTAATTTGTCATTTTTCTGAAACCATCACTGATGGATGTGCTTCGGTTGTATGTTGGCGTGGTGACGTTCAATGCCTTATATGTGTGTGTTCTGGGTTCTGGAGATGGTTTAAGCATTTGGAACAAGTGGTCCAAGCCATTCAGATTTGTTCTAATTGCAGGGCAGCCTATTAATGAACCAGTGGTTCAGCATGGGCCTTTTGTGATGAATACACAAGCTGAAATTGAACAAACAATGGAGGACTAACATAATTTTTTTATTTATGATTTTTAAGTATTCAAATAATAGTTGTCATACTTCCATAAAAAATAATATTTAATTGATGTTATTTTATTATATTTTTCATAAAATAAAAATTAATTTATTATAATATATAATAGTATATATATAGATTATAATTATTATTATATAAAATATATAAATAATATATACAATTATAAATATATAAAAGTAAAACACATAAAAATAAATATAAATAAGTGATAAAGAATATATTGAAAATTAAAAAAAAAATGAGTGCATTAGAGGACGAAACTTAAACAAAAAAACTATTCAAAAGTTGCTATCTTCATTTCAAAAAATATTTTTGTTATATAGTTTACATATCAGACTAATTGTTTTCTAAACAGAACATAAAATTTGCACGCAAAGCAGTGGTAACGAATGTTAATGTTTCAATCCTTTTCATCAATCCTCTCTTACTTAGACTTAGAATGCCGATTAGCCTCTTCTCTTCGAAAAGAAAATTTAAGCGCATTCTTATTTGAATCAAATACATTCTTGCGCCTCACTCCGAAAAGGGCTTCTTTTTATTCTATTCTAAAAATGCGCCACTGTGAAACCATCTAAGTAGGACTTCCAAGGATTGGGAGATCATACTGCTTTTTGAGTAGGTTAGAGAAAAAATATAGAATATTTTCTATTCTATAACCACATTTTTAGTATTATTTTTTGTAATTTATTTTATATTTTCAAGCTAGAGCTACATTTGAACAATTCTATGTAAAATATAAAACAAAATATATACATAACAACTTTAAAGAATAACATACAATTTAAGTTTTTATAATACAACCTTATAGATAACAAACTATAAATACTCTGTTAACCAATAACTTGATAATAATTGCTTTTATATTTTTTAGTCTTATTATTATTTATAATTTATTACAGATAAAAAAATTTTACGAATCTTTTTTTTTTGTAATATATATAAACTTAATGATTTAAATATTGTTTTTTCGTCATTCTTTATAGTTATAGCAATTCCTATTTCATAATACATATAGTTTATTTTAGAATTTTCGATAACAATATAATTGAAATTTATATATAAATAAAATAAATAACATAATATAAAAAGAGTGAATGATTTTTACCCGTAGCATTGTGTGGGCAACTTTGCTAGTTTACTATATGATATCAACCTTAATTTATAATTTAGGCTTCGCAGAACTTTTCCCAGCTTGACCTCAACGTTCATGGGATAAATTCAGCCGTAGGACATCTTAGTCCATAGCTCCGGCGTACATATTTTTTCCATTTGAATTGTAGATTGATCTAACTATATTTTGAGCATTTCCTAGTTTGCACTCCTAATCTCTTTATTCATTTAACACGCATTCCAAATTGTTCTGGGAGGTTTATCGATAAAAAACAGAAGAAAGGCAGATTCATTGGTTACGTACAACAATGGGATATGACACTACATTGAACATAGTAAAGACAGTTAGCCAAGATTACAAGTGAATTATAACATCAACTCTTTTAATTTTAAACGAATGCTAACAAGAAAAACTGAGATCATTCGAAACTTGAACTCTTAAATTTTAATTTTTTAATTAATTCCCAACACCAAAACTATAACAAAAGCAAAATCATCCAAGAAAACAAACGAAAAGGGTTATAAGTGCAAAACACATGTTATATAATGGGTTTAAAACAAAATGATGAACCTTAGCTCAGTCATTAACAATAACCGTTTGTCAGAATTGGTTAATAGGCCATATAACTGTGTATAAACCTGCAGTCAATAGCAAAAATCACCTAAACAGAGAATATAAAACCTATAACATGGATGAAGACTAACGACATCAACCCTTTCGACTGTGGTTAAAATTAACCTTTTTCTGTGTCTTTTTCTCTTCTGTCCTAATCACATGAGAAATTTGACATAAGGGATCCGATAGTCGATTAGTCGATTAGTCTTGTTTGGGAAAATATACGTTTTTTTTTAAAAAAAAATAGATGCATGCTTATTTCCCAAACAGTGTGTTAATACATTCCTATTTATCAATTATTATAATTCCCTGATTAGGTAAACCTCCGAAAATATTTCCTAATGAATTAGTTAGCTTGCACTGTTATAAATGTGAGATATGTGACTCGGAGGATGGAAAAAATAAACATAATCAGTCTTCAGGCACTCTGATAAAAAAAAGGTTGCTTTTTCTTTTCCTTCCGACTTAGTACTTTGTTATATTTCATTGACTAACATATGATTATTCTTCTCTCTTTATTTTTTTGTTAATTATAATTTTAGAACCTCAATGACTAAGGCAATTTTAAAGGTGGAATGCTGCCATTGTGAAGGGCACAATAGAAAAATAAAGAAGTTCTTGTCCAAGACTAAAGGTGATGAGATTTATTTATAATTGTATTTTGATTTTATTTAAAACATTATTAACTATTTGTTTACTACCATGTTTTAGATTTATCAAGTTTAATGATAATATTGCAGAAATAAAAGAGAAGTACATAGATTCGGATGGCTTGGTACATGTCACCACGGACATGGATATAGAAATCTTACGAGGACGAATGGAAGCCAAACTAAAGAAGGAAGTGAATATTCTGAAAATTGAGAAAGACCAACAAAATAATATAACACCAAAAAGCAAGTCGGAACAAGGTGAATCAAGTAGGGTAAGTGAACCCATGCCTCAAACCGTGCCACCCCAACAGGTTGCTGCTCGACCGCCCGTGCCGCCCCAACATGTTCCTGCCCCAAATCCTGGTGGATTTATGCCCCAATATAGTGGACCTATGCCTCAACCCGTGCCAACCCAGCAGGTAGCTGCTCGTCCACCCGTGCCGCCCCAACATGTTCCTGCCCCCCCAAGTCCTGGTGGATTTATGCCCCAATATACTGGACCTGTGCCTCAACCCGTGCCACCCCAACAGGTTCTTGCTCGTCCACCCATGCCGCCCCAATATACTCCTGGTATACACATTATCCAAAATGATCCTCACCAAACTTATGGTGGATCTACGTATAATGGACTTACACTCCAACAAGGGGTTCCGGCATATGATTCAAATTATTACTACCAAAGTGATGAAAATTCCAATACATGCTCTATTATGTGAGCTAGTTATATTATATTTTTTTTATTGGTATAATGATAGTAATAAGACAAGGATGACTTAATGAATTAGTCATACTATGTTTACCTATTTGCCTTATCATGTTCTATGTTATAATCATGATTGACTTAAATTTTGTAGCTGCAATGACGAGCTATTATTGTCGTCTGAACCAACTAACATCGCTGTCTGCACTTGCGATAAATGAATCTTGAAAACCATTGTGTATCCTTTACTTAAAACACATATTTCAATTATTTTGATATTTTTCTTTTACAAAATTATGTTTGTTTCTTTTTCAATTCATGAGAGAAAAATATAATTTCATTAAAATCATAGGTTGAGATAAATCATTTCAAAATTAACATCATATTATTGTCTTAATTACATTTCTAGTGTTTATATGATTTCAACTTAAGTTATTTAAAAGTTAATAAATTTATAATAATTATTTATTCATTTAGCTATATACAATGAACTTTCTATTGTTATAATTGTTTTTAAAATGTGATGAATTTGAATTTATAAATTTATATAAACTTTATTATTAATTTTAAAATTTTAACATGAGATTGAATTATAAAAAGTTAAACTTCAAGAATAACTGAAGAAACTATTTTGAAATATTTGATTATTGTTCGCGAGAATTTTTTTAATTTGTTTATGAGAAGATTTTGTGTTTTATTGATTTAGCTATTTTACGAATTGATTATATGTGATACATGTTATGTTTGGTTGATTATTAAATGAAAATAGCACCAAATAGATACAAACACATAAAAAGAAAAAAAAGGAAAAATAAAGGGTGAATTGACTCAACATCTTTATTAATTACGGAGATTTTTACCATATAGATTGAATTTCATATAATATACAAAAAGAAATCTAAAAAATAATATTCAATAATATATTATAATATATTATTAAATAATTAATCTCAAACTGTCAAATTTTTTTTTAAAAAAATAACTCTTGCTAAAAAAGATAAAATAATATATCTATAATAAAAACTCCCAAAAGAGAGATAAAATAAAATAATAAATAATTTATTTTATTAAAGAAAGTAAAAAAATAAATAGAAAATAAGCTTACTGTCAGGTAGAATATAACGATGATAGCTACAATAGAAAAAAAAAAAAAAAAAAGAAAGAAGAAATGGCTAAGTTTGTGTTATGATATAATTTATATTAGCTACGATTTTGCCATTATTAACATACATGTTAAATTAAAAATGGAAATGGTTTTAAACTTATAGGGGCGATGGCCGCGTCTGGCAATGAGGTTGGTCTCAAATTAAACAACTCATCAAGAAAGCAATAAGCCTGCTGCCCAACTTGCAGCTATCAATGGACAGCCGTCCATAGCATCCACCCAAAGCCAAACCAACGGAAATCTGCAGAATACATCCGTGGCTTTCAAATCAACCTTACTTTTTTCTGCATGATAACTGGCGATGGCATCTGAGTTTCAATACGAACAGAGTGCAACAATTTTTTTTTTTTTTTAAAGCAGCAAGAGAAGAAACCCTCCCTCCTCCTGAAACGAAATTAAGAAGTGGCGGCTTATTATTTCTCAGAAAATGTACAGTATAACAAAAAGCAAGGATAGATAGACGCCGTCCATGAATTTGATGATTTAGTCCCTTATCTTCCTTCATTCATAGCTTGAGAGACCCACTTCAAACTAGATAAAGACGTCGCGCACACAAGGATTGAGCCAGCCAGCGCCATTGAAATCACAGACGAAAGCCAGCAGATCTGCATGACGAGGTGGGGGGTCTTATTTTCGATCATCACAGAGATAAATGAACACATGAAGGCCAAAACAAGAGACATAGCATAGCCATGAAAGATGGCAGATAGAAGTCCGTTGAAGATAATGGATGGAACTCGATTTCCATCCATGTAGTCCGAAGGAAGAAGAAGTAGAATATTAGCAATAATGAAGCAGATACAAAGAATGTATTTCATGAGGTTCAGTTTTTGGGCATTGGAGACAAAAAAATTTGGAAATGGAAGGGCGGGCAAAACCAAACACAAACACAAGGGATGCTATCATTTTTCGGAGATCCATTACCAAAGAAAACTATAATGGAAGTATGTTAAGCACCCTTTAAGTCGAGAGACTCATTTTCCATATAGAAATGTGCATGTATCCTTTATGGCCTTCAAGAGCAATTATTCTTCGTGTCTATTACAAGAAAATAAATATTAAGTTATTAAAATTTCTAAACATAATGACATTTTGTTTGTAACTTTGAAGTCAAAAAAAAGGAAAGAAAGTGACATAATGAATATTCTATAGAGAAAGACATTGAATTATAAATAAAATGGCGCAAGAAAGAGCCTTATTGCAATGTCATGGATCATGCTATAAGCAACTCGGTTTGAAAAATACCAACCAAATCACTTTATTATTATTAGTTGCGGTGAGTTGAAGTATGAAAACCATGCAACGACAGGGACACAAAATAATAAATTAAGAAACTAGAAATTTCTAAGAAGAAGGGCAATCTCATTCATATATATATCCTTTATTTGCAGTTTGACTTGTATTATGTAATTTCAATTATAACTTCGGGGCCAAAAACCAAAAACTATGCCCTTACGTGGAATTAATACTAACCAACGAGAAGAAGATATCCTCGTCAATCAAACCGTAGCTGCTTCTCCTTCCCACTGACAAAAACTCGTCTCAAGAACTCGTGTCGAAACTGCACATGCATGTCAACTTCAAATTCAATCTCTAAGCCTGTGGGACTGAAATCTCACGGCCGATTTCTTTTGGAGAAGGTCTTCGATGACAACGGTGATGGAAAACTCTCCACTAATCAACAGCGTGCCTTGTTGAGCTGCTTTGGCATCCATATGGATAATTGCGATATCGCAAGGTCACCCTCCGGCGATCACTTCGGTTTGGAAATGCCTAATGAAGGCGACCGTGACATTTCAAAACCAAGTCTTAGATGACGGCGAAGAAGATTGCTTTTCAGATCTCAGAAAATTATGCATATATGTGAAGGAAAGGATGCATTTTCCATCCCCTACGCTGCCTTCACCTAAGTTTGTGAATGGACCACAATTTTCAAAGCTTCAAAGAAAAATGTCCATTCCACCTCGTCTGCGAACTTCATATGAACTTGTGAGTGGACCAGAATTTGCAAAACTTCAAAGGAACACTAAGCTTGAGAGCTTCTTCAGACAGTTCGACAAAAATGGCGATGGACAAACACTCCCTAGAAGAGATTCAGCAATGTTCGGGATCCTTCACATTGACACTGCCGATCAAAGCAAGATCTTGGAGTTTTCTAAGTTTGATACTGATGGAAAGATTGAAATTTGCCAAATTCTCAAAGTCTTTGACACCAATCTTGGTTTCAAGCAGATGCATCCATCTTCACCTAAATACGACCATGTTGTTATAGATTTGGCCCACCAGTGCTCACATAGTCACCATGTTGATGAAAACTCAAACATTTCAAAAACGAGAAATATATTCCTGGTTCTCACTGGTCAGGCAGCTGTTTCTTTCATTACTTATGCGCCCATGGTATCGTCATCTGCCTCGCCCGGGCGCCCGCTTGATGTTATTGTGGCTGCTAACGGCGTGGCTTTTCTTTTCCTCTTACTTAGGTGTGGGTTTCAAGGCCAGAAACTGAAGACTTCCGAGAGAATCACAGAAGCTATTGGAATTGTTGCTGCAGCTGCGGTGTTTTTTCTAATGATGGGCATGTTCTTCCCTGGAAGAAACTAAGCAACTTTTGTTGATGGATTACAGGATTTGTTCCTTTTTTCAGTTAAGATCAGACTATATCTGATCTCTTGGATGTTTAAGTCATGTTTATGCTTTGTTAATAACCTGGTTGTTCATTAATGGAGATAGTTTGTTGCTCGTCTTGCAGTTGTGCATTAATGTCTTGAATTTCTGCCGTAGCATATCCTTAACAATTACTATTACAGGCATTTGTTTGCAAAAAATTTATCAAAATAGATATTGTTATAGGATTCCCCCAAAAATAGAGGAATGATAATCCATTCCCCACTCTCTCTTAGGAAATGAAATTTTCATTCTCATGAAAATCAAGTTAAACATGTATGATTTATCTAACCTAATGAATATTTGGTTTATAATATATATATAATACCAAAATTAGATGGATAAAATAAATTATTAAATTAAATATTAAAATGATATAAATTTAAATTATAAAAATAAAATAATAAGAAGAAAATATAATTTATTAAAATATTTAATTTAAAAATAAAATAATATAATCACTTTATTTTTAACTATAATATATTACATAATTTATGTTTAGTATAAATAATACAAAAATTTTATAGTGGTTATCTCTTTTAATATTATAAAAAATAAAATAAAGAAAATTGATTTGGATTGTCCTAATGAACCAAACATTTAGGAAAAATAGTGATTCTTTTTTAAATTTACTTATTTTTATTTTAATTTCGATTTTGAAATTTGAATCAAATGGACTCCAAATTTTGTTCATGTTAGTAATTTAGGAGAAATAATTAATGTAAGCTTATATCTACTTAGAGTATTGCATAGAAGTTTTTTTTTTTTTTTTCTTTTAGAGTGGAAAGGGAAATTAAGGTGAGTGATGAAGATATATGAAATGAAATATAAATAAGGTTAACTAATTTCACTTTATCTAAGATTTTTTTTTAAATGAGGCTAATATATAAACTACTACAAATCTTTTCATTCCACTCACTAACCCCCAATTTGAGGATTGAGAAAAAAAAAACGAGTATTTAAAGGTAAATAGATATAAAATTTTAACTTCTATTTACTCTAATTTGTGTTATGAAATAACTCGTAAATAAGATTTTGGTAATCTCCATTTACATTTCAATATTTTCACTTTCTCTAACATACTTTCATACAGTACCTGATGTTTCAAGTGAAATCTCAATTTCAAAAAAGATGTATATGTCTAATGCCTTGTAAAAAAATCAGACTATTCATCCATTGGCTCAAGTAATAAAAGAGTATTGACAATATAAGTTGACTTAACTCAATATGCCCATAGGTAGACTTAACATAATTAAGAAACCTAAATATTTTATAAATAATTAAAGAACATTTAAATTTAAATAAATAATGGACAAAATTTTCAAAGATAAAATCTCTCTAGTTGTTTACCATTATCTTAAGTACTAGTTATTCTTTTTTATTATTATCTATGTGTTGGGAGAGATTATTGACCTTAAGTTGCTTTATTATATAAATGTTTGAATGATCCCAAAACTAAGAGAAGTCTAACTTTATAACTGAGTGTTTGTGCTTATAGGTTTATAAAGAGGTTAACAACTAAAGAAAGAAGATAATGGCACACTTCAAAGATAATACTTTTTAAGACCTACCAAAGGTACAAGGGAAGGATCTTGAAGAGTTGTCTACCTAAACATAGGATGCTTATTTGATCCTTTATGCTTTTAAAGATGAAGGACGAACATCTCAAGGTGATAGGATTTGAGCATGTTGTAGGCATTTGATGCAAGACAAAAATGAGAAGAGAAAGACCAAAGCTCCAATAACCATAGAGAAAATTTAACAAGTATGAAAGGAAAACAATAAGCATGGATGAACTCTTACTCATTTATTCAACGATTATAGAGAATATTGCAATAAGTGTTAAAGAAATTAAATAGATATTGAAAAATCATTTAGAAATCACCTTAATAATCTGTCTAAATCAACAATGGTGGATAAAAATCCAGTGACTGTAGAGAAAAATTAGTGATTGTAATAAAACTTCAATGAGACATTTTTTAATGATCTCTACTGACGTTGTGAAAGCCCAATGGGCATTAAAAAAGAACATCAGTACTTTCAATGACTATGGAAAGGATTTAATGGGTGTTGAAAGAGTTATTGACTAGTATTTCCAAAAGCTGCCAAATTACTCCATTTGTCTCTACCAACTAGTTTTTGGGATTTTCATATAAAAGGACCCTCATTTGAAGATTAGATAAGAAGATGAAGAAGAAGAACATGTTATAAACGCTTACCTTCTATTATGCAAACCTTCTTATTGTCACTTTTTATATTTTAAGGTAAAGAGAGCCTTATGAGTTTGTAACTAACGTAAGTGAGACTAGGTTTTCTTTGTGCACTAATTGTATTTGTTGTCTATCAAGATACTTAGACACTTACTTAGGATCTCCCCTTTGCTAAGTGGCTATGGTTAGTACAATGCCTTGAAAAATACTAAAGGGTGGGTTGTCTTTATTGTATCTTCACTAAAAGAAAGAACTTATAAAGGTTTTTCCTTATCCTACAAAATGAAAGGTTATTTTTAAGAATAGAAAAAGAAAAGCAAAAGGTCTAAGTGATTGCTTAAGAATTGAACATAGGCACATCACCAAACCATTATAAATTTCAATGTTAGATTTTCCCTCTTCTCTTTATCTTACAAGTTTTATTTGTAACCCAATTTACTACCCTCTTAGGTTGTTTTCCTCCCAAGGTATAATAATTAGTATTAGAGCATCACCTTTTTTTCAAGCTTAAGTGCAAGAGACATATGATCAAATGGCAACCCAAAATGAGCATAGACCATAATGGCAATTAGTGGTGATATCTCCATTCTTTAATAGAATTGACTATTAATATTGAAAGTATAAAATATATTATTTCCTAAGGTTAAAATCCATTAAACCATGAAGAAATATAGAGAAAGATCCATTTGTTCCAACAAAGACATTTACTAATGAAACTCAAATAGAAAAGACATTGATGAAATGTTCAAAAAGGGGAAGTAAGTTGTAAACACTGATAAGGCCATCCATATGCTTTCTTATGCCTTAAGTAGAAATGAATACGATAAGACATATTGGTCCCTTTTCTAAGTGATTTGCAAGTGTTTGACAAGTCGGTCATAATATCCTTTTAGTTTCATATGCAAGTGTTCATTCACAATGGTATATCAAGCAATCATTAAGGTTATACAATTCTCACTTGACTTGTATTCACATGTAAAATGTCACAATTCAATCACATATACACGTAATAGAATACAACCATATCACAAAATCATCACGCATACACATTGAAACCTAATTATGGCTTTTACTCACCTTTTAATATGACCAACTTTTATGGTAGGTTCGGTCCTCTCTTTTGGACTTCCTCAAAGTGTTGGAATCCTAACATTTGATATATACATGGTTATAAGTATGTCAAAATGATTTTGAATACTTGGTATGTAACTATGGTCATGTTCCATGCAAGTGGATCTAATTTTTGTGCATATTTTTCTTGCATGGTAGCCTAACCTTGCTACAGTCTAATTATAATAACTCTTACTATACTTATCCAAATGACTTGATTAATTTTTTAAAAATAAACTAGACATATAATGATACACCATATTCAAATTCTAGGTCAATATATACCATATAGAAAATGTGGTGAATTTTTGAATTTTGCCTTATTTTAATGTCATCTCAATCTGAGTAGGTCTTACAATCTTAGGTATATCTCAAATTGTACAAATCCAATTGCTAAACTGATTTAACAAAAGTTAACAAACATATAAAGGAAAATTTGTCATGCATTACTCATTGTCTAATTCAGTATATAAAGTCACCAAAACAAATGACCAATCTCAAGGTGAGTAGGTTTTCAACATGTTGACAATCAGTTATGATGAAGGGGGCAATATCTCATCAACCATGCTAAATTTGGCAAAAATATTTTACAAAAATATTAATCAAGAATAAATATAAAACTTTCAAGTTTGGCACATCATCAAATTTCGATTCTATGGCCATCACATTCTTGGAAAACAAAATTAAAAGATTGATGTAGTTTCATCGGGTTCAGGGTCAGTCACAATTAAAGAGGCATATCTCTTTCCACATAACAAATTAAGTAAAACTTCTTTAAAGGTATTTAGAGAGGATATAAACTTATAAATTTCATGTTTTTTACTTTGTCTAAATCAGCACATAAGGTCATCAAGATATATGAAAATAGAAAGACTGAGGAGATTTCAGTTGGTTGTGAACCAGTCATAATGAAGAAATTATATCTCCTCACACACACCAAGTCAAGCAAAATTGTTTTACATGCATTTAGATGGAGCACAAAGCTCCAACTTTCATATGTAACACTTTCCCTACTTCCTCTTTTAGGGTTCTAAAATGTTGGGTAAAAAATCTACTCTATCAACAAAACCAACACAATCAGCTCTAGTTTCTTTTGAGTTTCAACCTCCATACATGAGCCTTAGCTCAAATTACTCCATAATTCTTCTTAATCATGGATGTTTAACATATTATGAGGGAGTAAATCACTTACCTCTTTCGCCAAAACTAGAAACTCTTGGGGTTTCCTCCAAGCTAGCTTACTCTTCTCCCTCTCCTTCTTCTTCTTCTTCTTCTTCTTCTTCTTCTTCTTCTTCTTCTTCTTCTTTTTCTTCTTCTTCTTCTTCCTTCTTTCTTTCTTTCTTCATTTTTTTCTTTCTATTTTCTGCACTCTCTCACATTTTCCCTCTCCAATCTAATCCTCAAAGATGAAAATTTTAATTTGTATACATACCCTAATAAGATAAATCATGTTGTCTTACTATCATTGATTAGAAGTTCAATATTCCTCTTTTAGTCGCTCTTCTTCACTCTTTCATCACCTCCACCCATCTTTGATCCTCATATGCTCCTTATACTTTTAAATAAGCTCTAAAACACCAACATAAGATAATTTGCTATGTAACTATACAAATATTACATATATATTAAAGTGTCCCAAATGCAATGGTACAAGTGTCATCATTGTGCTTATTCAATTCGCATATCTAAATCATTTATCCAATGCATATGTTCATGTGGGATTGCAAATTACTTATGCAATAAATATGTTCATGTAAGAATGCTAATGAATGAAAATATGGATGTTACATGAATCAATTCAAGAAAAATAAAATGAAGATCTTTTCTTTTCAATATAAGACCTTAATAAGGTTAGAAGAGAAGATTTCAAGCATATATAACTATTTCATCAAAAAAGTTAGAGAAATGAAAGCTCTTGGAAAGATATTCATAAATGAAGAACTTCTGAAGAAAGCTTTAAGGTGTCTCCTAAAGAATAGCTTAGTAAGGTCACTTCCCTCAAGGATTCTAAGGATCTAAAAACCATGCCACTTGATGAGTTTTTGAGAAATCTCATTGGTTATGAGATGAATCCAAAAAGAGAAGCTTCATCTCTATTAGAGAAATCAAACGGAAGAAAACTAGGAGACATAGTCAAAGCAACCTTTAAATCTTTAATCTTTGAGGATAAAGAAATAGATGATGAGGATGTGGCTCTCATAATGAATCAATTTAGGAAGATGTTGAAGAAATTACCTTAAAGGAAAGGCAAAGAAAAGGTTGAGCAAGTGGAGAACATTTAGGGTTTGGAGATAGAATGAGAACATTCACATTATTGGTGTAAACCTTTCTCCACCTTTCAATAATCTTACCATCTCTGATATGAATTCGCAAGATTTTACATCCCTTTCATCAATCTAATCAAGTTGTATAGATCTTTGGTGGGTTTCCTATGCAGTAAAGTTTTGGTTTTCCATTGTGCTCATTTTACAAAACTTAACATCTTAAGGCGGTGGGACTTGAGCATGTTAAAGGCATTTGGTGCAAGAATGAAATAAGAAGAGAAAAATCTAAGCTTTAATACTTGTGGAGGAAAATTAATAAGCGTGGAAGGAAAAAAATGAGCATTGAAGTTAAACAATGAGCATGGATAAAGTCTCACTCATTTCTTTCTACTATAAATGAAAGTGACTCCAATAATGGTGGAAAAGATCGTAACGGACATTAAAGGTTATTTGGGCACATAAAGATTACCATAAATGCTATTGTAGGTGGATCTCTTCTTGACAAAACTATAGATACTGCTTATGAGTTATCGAGACTATAGACAATAACCATTATCAAGCTAATGAGAGGAACACATCTAAAAGAGTAGCTAAAGTCCTTGACATAGATATGTTTAAAATGTTGAAAGTTCAACTATCTCTCCTTACTAAGCAATTGAATTCTATGAATTTTAATACAATTTTCTCTCCTTTCTTAGAGGTGGTGTGTGATTTATATAGGGAGGATGGCCACAAAAGCATCAATTGCCAAATAAGGAACTTTTTACATAAGAATAAGAAAATTTTATAGGGAATTTCAATCGCCAAGCCAACAACCCATACTCCAACACCTATAATCTAGGTTTGCAAAATTAATTCAACTTTTTTTTTGGTCCAATAATAACTCTTTGAACCCTAATCTGTAAAGCCCTCCCCTTATTGTTTGTCAACCACCTAACTGTTAACCTCAAGAGAAAAGTCTGACTTAGAGAGCCTTATAAAGAAAAACAGAAGCTAGGTTAGACCATCAAGATGAGATGATAAAGAAACTAGATGCCAAAATTGAATTATTTACTCAAAACCATTCTTCCTCCATCCATAACCTTAAGGTCCAAATGGAAAAAATCACCAGTGTTTTAAATTCTAGATCTCATGGTACCCTACCTAGCACCTTGGAAACCAATACTAGGGAGCAAGTTAAGGTTATTAGATTAAGGAGAGGCAATGAGATAAATTCAAAAGTAGAAAAATAGAAGAATGGTGAAAATTGAAGAAGGTGAAATAAAGAAAGTTCAAAAGCTCATCATGGAAGACAATCCAAAAGAGAAGTCAAGCCATATGTACCTCTCGTCCTTTTCCTTTTGAGATTAAAGAAGCATACAAAGGGTAAACAATTTTCTAAGTTTGTGGAGATGCTTAAGGAGATTCACATTAGTGTACCTTTCATGGAAGCACTCTTTAAAATGCTTAAATATGCCAAGTTCATAAAGGAGGTCCTATCAATGAAGAAAACAATGGAGGAATGAGAACGTGTCACATTTACCAAAGAACCTAATGCTATCCTCTTAAATAAAATACCTCATAAGTTAGGGGATTCCAAAAGTGTTACTATTATTGACTAGGTTAGTCAAAACTCTCTTTTGATCTTGACAATATAGATTGAAAAACTTTAATGCCTTTATTAAGTGTTGTTTTTACAAAAATAAAAGTTAGAAATTAAGTTAAAAGTCGAATGGAAGAGAAATTCTTAAAGTCTCAAAACTAACACCTAATTCATGATCAAGCCATGAAGGTCGTGACCAATATTCCTTGAATTGATAGGAACTAATATTAGCAATTTATTTCTCAATGGAAGTTATAATAGGCGTTGTGATCGTGATATTCAAAACACTTTAAAATTGTTCTAATGGTCACCCAAAAACTTGTGGAAGTAAGCCAGGTGTTTAAGGAACCATTTGAAGATTTGAAGATCGTGACCACGATTAGAGGCACAATAGCAATCTGATTTCAAACCTTGAACAAAAATGGGTAGTTTATTTTATAGTGAAGCTCATAATCCCCTATTCTAATGCCATCTCATTCACAACCGTGACCTACCATTCCCAACCGAGATGTTTGTAAAGCATTGACCGTTCCAATAGCTAGTTTTGAGAGAACCAATGATCATATGCCAAGTGTCACTAGCCATTAAACACGTTGGAAGATCTCAACCATGAAGAGCAATTCTTAACATTAAATGCCATTCATGATCCCGATTCACTAATCTCGACTGCGATCTTAGTCTGACAATCGTTAATGCAAGATTGCCTATAATAACTTAGAGATTTGCTCATTATTTCCTTAGTAATGGATCTTTGGTTGTTGAACTCTATAAATCTCCATTAAATGACCTTGAATGCAAGATAACCAATACTAATTATGGCCAAACTCTTGCAAATTTAATTCTAAACACTCTTACTCTTTATTATTTTGTATTGTGGCTATTGAGAGACATTGATTATTTATGAAAGATTAAGTGTGAGCCTTAAACACTTGGGATTTAGGTTTAAAGTGAGCCTTTGAGTAGAAAAACACTTATAAAGGTTGTGTGTGAGCCATAAACTCAAGGGTAACTAAGGTTTAACATGAGCCAAAACACTAAGTTAAGTATGAGTTTGTAAAACATTAGTGAGTTAGTGAAATAAGGAATGAACGTAGGGTTTGTTAACACTTGAACCACTATAAAACTCTTGTGTTGATTCTTTCTTTTCCTTACCTTAATCTTTTATTTATTTATGTTCCCTCTAAAATTTTAAATTTCCCACTAATTTGACCTCCTTTCTTGGTGCACAAGGGCTAACAAGTGGTATCAGAGCTTGAAGTCTGAAAACTTGTCTTAATTGCTTAAGAAATGATTATGCCTCAAGAAGCAATATGATCTCACCTTAAGCCATACTTTGATGGCCTCAACTATGAACATTGGAAGTATAGAATGGAGATCTACCTTGATAGTCATGATGTTAATGTGTGGGATATTATATTAAAAACATGAAAGCCTCTTATAAAGATTGTAAATGGAGTTGACAAACTACTTCTAAAAGAAGAATGGGTTGAGGCCCATAAAAAGGCAAATGGAAGGAATAAAAGAGCAATGATAATCATCCTAAGCTCTCTCTCAATAGATGAATGTAGGAGAGTACAACATTGTCAAACGGCTTCTGGCATATGGAAAGCATAGGAGAACTAACATGAAGGTATAATGCAAGTTAAATCAAGGAAAGTTGGCATGTACATCACGAAATATGAACTCTTTATGATGAAGGAAAATGAGAGCATCATTGATATGAATAAGTTTCTTGCTATTGTCAATAATATGAAGAAATTTTAGAGACCCCTCACCAATCATGATGTAAATACCAAAATTCTTAAATCTCTTTCTCTACAAAAATTTAGAGTTATAGTATGTAGCATTAAAGAATCTAATAAAGACAAGACATTAGTAAAGTACCAACATATGTCCTTATTAGAAAGCTTCTCACCGATAAGATGACCATAAAGAAAGATGAGGGGATAAAGAAGCTAAGAGAAAAAGAGATAAAGGAGAAAATAAAACACTTGCACTCAAATAATCAACAAAAGATAAAGAAGTGAAAGTAAGCTTTAGTGATAGTGATGAAAGTGAAAAACAAGAAGAGGAACTTGTTATACTTTCAAAAAGGTCTAATGAGTTGATGAAAATAATAAAAGATATAAAAATCAAAAGTAGGCATCATCCAACTTTAAGGAGAAAGTGAATGATGTGACTTTTGTCGAATGTGGGAAGCAATGACATATTAAATTCAATTATCCTAAGCTAAAGAAAAAGTAGAAGTGGGGCAAGGAGAAGAAGAAAAATTTCAAAGCTAGTTGGGATGATGATTCAAGTGAAAAAGAGGAAGGGGATGAAGTGGCAAACTTTTACTTCATAGCTTTAAAGAGCTCTTTAAATGAGGTACGTACTTCTTTTCAATCTTATGATGATAATTGTTTTGAGGATGATGATGATGAGCTTCTTGAAGTAATAGCTTTGATATATGATAAGTATAAATTAAAAATGAAATCTTATAAGAAAAAAATATTCTCAACTTGAGGATAATTTTAAAAGCTTAAATGATCTTATCTCTAACTTGAGGACTTCTAATAAAGAACTCAAGAAATCTTTAGAATAGCTTTTTAAAACTCCATCCTCTCTTGATTCTTTAAGAAAAAAGAATGATTCTTTAAAAAAATGAGGTTATTTAATTAAGAAACTTCTTCTTAAAATTTAACTAAGGGAAAAAGGCATTAGATACACTAATTGTATCTCAAAGGCCACCTATAGTGAGATATGGTCTTGGCTTTTAATGGAGCTTCTACATCTATATCTTTTTCTCCTATATTCATCAAAGCTTCTACCTTCCAAACCTCTAGCATAAAAGTGATTGGGACAAATAGTGCCCTTAACACTAAGCCTCTCATGCCTAAAGGCATGGGAAAGACACCTCAAGGCTTTAAGGCTAAGCCTCAATGAGCTAATCATGTATTTATCTACAATAAGATGCACAAAAGCACACACCTCCTACTCATCACTCTAACTTTTCATGCATGAATTTACATGGCAATGGTATGAGAATACTATTTACTCATACCAAGTTGTATAAAAAAGGAAGATCAACAAGTCTAGACTTTTGCACAAAAAAGGAAGATCAACAAGTCTAGACTTTAATGCCATTATTATATGGAATTTGGTCATATTAATGTTTTGCTATATTAGGATGGCACACTTTAAACTTGAGGATCCTTTAAAGCTTAACCCCCTAGGACCTAAGTATGTTTGGTACCTAAACAAAGATAAATTGTTTATGTTTTGTAGGTATGGTTAGAATATACCAAAAAGGACAATGATTAACATATGGATATTAGGTGTTAAAAGCATATGACTGGAAATAGGAAGCTATTCACATTTATCAATGAGAAAGATGGTGACAATGTAACTTTTAGGAATAATGCCAAAAGTAAGGTAATTGGCATTAGAAGTATTAGCAAGACGGGTTGCCCTCTAATTGACAATGTTGTTTTAGTTGATGGTTTGAAACATAACTTGTTAGGTGTGAGTTAATTATGTAACAAGGGTAACAAAGTTGCTTTTGAGTTTAGTGAATGCCTTGTCATAAATGTGGTAGATGACAATGTAGTCGTTAAGGGTGAAAGGTAAGACAATACCTAAATAATTGACGTAGACAATTTGGCTAATCAATTCTTTAATTGTCCTGTGTCTATTAGCAATGAATCATAGCTTTGGCATAGAAGACTTGGGCATGCAAGCATGAAGCTTCTCCAAAATCTTTCAGAAGGAGAATTAGTAGAAGGCCTTCCTAAACTAAAGTTCATCAAGGACAAGACATGTAGAACTTGCTAAATGGGAAAACAACACCAAGCATCCTAGAAAGGAAAAAAAAGTTGTAAGTACTTTTAGACATCTTCAACTTGTTCATATGGATTTTGTTAGACCTATTATGAATACCAATCTAAGTGGTAAACATTATGAATTTGTTCTTGTTGATAATTACTTAAGATTTGCTTGGGTTAGTTTCTTAACTTATAAGAGTGATATTTTTTATGCTTTCAAAAGTTTTACTAAAAGAGTTCAAAATGAAGAAGGTTACTTCATTCCTAATATTAGAAATGAACATGGAAACGAATTTTAAAAAATGAGCTTTTTGAAAATTATTGTTTGGAAAATAGGATTTCATATAATTTTTTAGCTCCTAAAACGCCACAACAAAATAAAACACCACAATAAAATAATGTTGTAGAGAGGAATAATAGAATATTAGTGGAGATGACTAGAACTATGCTTAATGAGTATTCTCTTCTAAATTACTTTTGGGCCAAAGCTATCCACACTTTGTATTATAATTAGAGTTTTTAAGACACCCATTTTAAATGAAATCTCTTATGAGTTATGGAATGGAAGAAAACTCAAGCTTCATACCTTGGAATTTTTTGGTATAAATATTACATTTTGAATACCAAGGAAAACCTTGGAAATTTTGCCTCTAAAACTAATGAAGGCATATTTTTAGGTTATTCCATCACTAGCAAACCCTATAGGGACTTTAACAAAAGTGAATGGTAGTTGAAGAATCTATTAATACTGTGTTTAATGAATCTAGTGATCTTGGTCTTGGAAAAGGTTCTTTTGTTGATAATCTCGTAAGTGATTTTGAGAAGTTAGCCCTCAATCCAACTCTAAAAGAAAGTGAATTTGAAATTAAAGATAAGGAGTCACCTCAAGAAGTAGAGCAAGTTCAAAACCAATAAGAGGAGAACCAAGCTCAGGAACTACCCAAAGATTTGAGGTACTCTATGAACCATCTAAAGGAACTAATCATTGGGGAGACCTTTAAGGATTTAAGTACTAGATCTCAACTCAATGTATTAGATAATAAACTTGCATTTGTTTCTCAATTAGAGCTAAAATCTATAAATGACGCTCTTAATGATGAATGTTGGGTGATTGTTATGCAAGAGAAGCACAACTAATTTGAGGGAAACAAGGTTTGGGAGCTTATTCCTAGGCTTAAGAAACACCCTTATTGTGGGATACAAATGAGTATATAGAAATAAGTTAGATAAGCAAAGTTCCATCATTAGGAACAAAACTAGATTAGTTGCCAAGGGTCATAACTAAGAGGAAGGTATTAACTAAGATGAAATCTTTGCCTCTGCAATTAAAAAGATTTTAAAATATTTGCATGACATACTGCATTTAGAATTATAGTATCCTAGGAACTCATTTTTAGCCTTCTTGGGTATTCGAATATGGATTATGCTAGTAGTCTTCTACATAGAAAGAACACTTTCAAAACTTGCCAATTTGTTGGTGAAAGCAAGTTTTGGTTGTCTTATTCATTGTCGAAGCGAAATATGTGTCGATGGGTTGGTATTGCACGTAAGTTCTTTAGATAAAAGAATAATTCAAGGATTAAGACAAAGATGTTTATCACATTCCCATTAAATGTGACAACACAAGTGTAATAAATCTTTCAAAAAAAAAGTCTTATTTAACACTCAAGAAGCAAATATATTGACATTAGATAACATGTTCTTAAACACCATGTGTAAAATGGTAATGAGGTGTTAGAATTCATTGACACTAAAAACCAACTAGCGAACATTTTTACTAAATCGCTTAATGAAAAATGGATGAACTTCACCAAAAAAGAGTAGGGGATGCTTAATGGAAGCTCCCTAGTGTGAAAATAGGTCTATATATATGCATATGGGTTATTTGATTAATATTGAAATGTTCAATATGGCTGTGATGGAATTATGTTGTTTGAATTTGTTGATCTTATGTTGAGATGAATTAATTCAACTTACAATTGAGTTTGTTCCATATTCAAATGCTTGAATTAATCATTCAAATATCAAATTGATCACTTAAAATTAGGGTCATTCATGTTAATTTCATTGTAAATCTTATTTTTGAAACTGCCTTGTAAATCGCGATCGAGATAAGATTTTGCGATCGAGATTTTCAAGTCATTTTGCTTCTTTAAGATTTTAAATTTTACACTTGCGATTTCCTTCACCCCCGCGAATTTTCAAACTTTTCAAATTCCAACCATTATCTATCACATATTCCAATGAAACATAAATTTTGTAATTCGCAGTCGCAATCCATGCTTAGCAGTCACAAATTACAAGTAACCATTAGGTAAAGGAGAGGTATGAATCCATCAAAAAGAAAGTCATTATACTAAATAAAATTCTCTTTTCATTTGCTCTTCAAACTTTGAAAATTGATGGAGTAATTAGAGTTTATCTTCCCAATCTTGGGTGGGAGGAATTCATCTTTCATGTTTCGAGTCAAACTGAGTTATGAAGATATCACAAAAGAGTTCATGGCAACAATGGAAATTAGCAAGGCTGCAAATATGATAATACATATGTATAGTGTTCTTTTTTGTTCCTTTGGTGATCATTTCTTCATCACCTACTTCAAATTTTTTCTCTTTTCAATTTCCAAATTGGGGATCAAGTCCCTTGAAACCTTTCTTTTTTACCCTTTGACCGTTCTTTTTGGCTCCACTATCAAATTATTACTTTCTCTGTCATTGGCAAAAGTGATGATAATGAGAAAGTGTCCCAAAAGGACCTTTGCTTTCTTTATTGGCTCATCAAAAGCAAACCAATACAAACTGATTGATACTTCATTAATCACTTGGCTCATATGAGCGAAGCAAAACATGGCCAATTTCTTCTCCCTTTTCGCATCACGACAATCTATATGTATGTAGGATTTCTAAATCTAGAAAATGAAGCCTTTCTCAAACTAACCTATCTCTTAAGCAAAAATTGCCTTGACCTAAACTACCATATAAATGCTCAAACATTAAGAGCCAATACATTTGAGTTTCTTCTTAATGAGGAAGGTCCAAGGCTTTAATAAGCCTCCTAAGTGAAAAACAATGAAAGCTTGTGGCTTAAGAAGCCTAAGAGGAACTACAAGCCTCACCAACTTGGTTTCCTCCTTCTTTATTTCCTTATCCATAATTGAGAAGAAATTTTACAAACTAATAAGGATGATCAATATGAGATTCAAGCTCTTTAGTCACCCCGATGGTGATATTATGGATTTACAAGAGAAACTTAAGCTTACCCCATGTTATCTTCTAGATTTTGAGAAGGTAAACATCGAAGAAGAAGAAGAAGGATATGAAAAAGGAGATCAACAAGAAGGAGAAGACCAAGATAAAGATGATAATGACTCCTCTTCCCCAACTTTGTAGTTTTACCTTCCCTTTCTTTTTATTTTTTTTACTTTCATATTCCTTGTGTTTTTTTAGTGTTTTTTTGTTTTTTTTTTTTCAATTTCTAGGCCCATTTCTATGATCAAACATATGCATATGTTTGCAACTTTAAGATCTAATTATATTTGGTTTTTTATTATTAATGCAATGTTCTTTATCTTTATGTTTATATATTGTCTCTTTATTATTTTAATTCTTATTGAGATTGTTTCTAAATTATAGGTTAATTGGCAATTAAAGTTTATTATGGTTGAGTGCCAGTTCAAATTATTATCCCTCTCATATGTCCCTATTCCTCCCTCTTTTTTATATTGACAAAGGGGGAGAGGCCAATTGAATTAATTGAATGGTAAGATATTGGACTAATTACCATAATTAAGGGAGGAGGGGGTGGGGGTATATTCAAACTCTAAATTCAATGCCTAAATGTTTACATACAATATTGAATTACTATGGATCCATACCATCCAACTACATTAAGACTTCCAAACACTAAAAGTCTATAAGGATATGCATATTATAAGTTATTTAGTTTGAATGATCAATCCAAATTGTCAAAAAAAAAAAAAAGCAAGATTGTTAGACTAAGCTGGTCAAAACTCTCTTTTAGTCTTGACAATATAGATTAGAGGACTCTAATGCATTTATTAAGTATCATTTTTGCATAAAAGAAGTTAGAAATTAAGTAGGAAGTCGAATGGAAAAGAAACTCGCCAAGTTTCAAAGTTGACCCTTAATTCGCGATCGAAACATAAAGATCACAACCATTATTGCAATAAAGTGAACATTGATTGTGCCTAAACTCTTACAAAGTTAATTCTCAGCAATCTTACTTTTTATTGCTTTGTACTTTGGTTGTTGAGTGACATTGATTGTTTGTGAAAGGTTAAGTGTTAGTCTTAAAGACTTGGGATTTGGGTTTAAAGCGAGCCTTTAGTTTTACTCTTTATTGTTTTGTACTTTGGTTATTGAGTGACATTAATTGTTTGTGAAAGGTTAAGTGTTAGCCTTAAACACTTGGGATTTGGGTTTAGAGTGAGCCTTTGGTTAGAAAAGCTCTTATAAGGTTATGTGTGAGCCATAAACACAAGTGTAACTAGGGTTTGGTGTGAGCCTAAACACTAAATTTAATTTAATCTTATAAAACACTAGTGAGTTAGTGAAAGACCTAATTGGTAAATTAAAGAGTGGATATAGGATTTGTTAACATCCGAAACACTAAAAATCTCTTGTGTTAATTCTTTTTTTTTCCGTTTCTTAATCTTTTATTTATTTATATTCCCTCTAAAATTTTAAATTTTCCATCAATTTAATCCCCTTTTTAGTGCATAAGGGCCAACATATTCTTTGTAATATTGGTTATACTTCTTTTGATAAAGCTCTTTATGATTTAGGATATAGTATTAATTTAATGCCTTTATGTTTATTTTAGAAATTGGAGATTGGTAAATTAAGGCCTACTCAAATGTCCTTATAAATTGTGGATCATTTCATCATATAGCTAAAGAGGATCATGGAAGATGTCTTCATAAAGGTAGATAAGTTTATAATTTCTATTTATTTTGTCATTTTAGATATGAAAGAGGATAGGGAGATCCCCCTTATCTTAGGAACAACCTTTCTCCATATTGGTGGTGTGTTAGTGGATGTTTGAGAAACAAGGAAATGGTCTTCAATATGTTTCAAAAGGATAATTAGCCTATGGAGAAAAAAGATGTTTAAACATTGATGTAAAGGAACTCATAATGTTTGTCCAAAAATGGGAGAAATTTTCAACCTTATAGAATATTGAAATGGTGAGATTTGAAGAGGGTTTAATAGCCAAAATATGCAAATTAAGTACTTTTTCCACTCTTAAGAAGCATGGCGCTAACTTTTCTTCTTTCTCTTTTATTAATGAATTAGAATGTGAAAATGTTAAAAATACATCTTTTTGTCATTTAAATCCCCCCCAAAGAAAGCTGGAACCATTCTAATCTCATGTATATCTATGAGAACCAAAAACCTCACATAGTCTAATTTTCAATGAGATAACAAAAAAACAAAATGAGAGGTCATTGAATAAATTGAAGAATATGAAACAGTCTACAAGACATGTTGTCAATAATTTAAGGGGTTTTAGTACTATGCATTAGATGCCTAAACTAGTAATGAAGAACAATTACAAATCCAAACTAAGACTTAAATAGAGCCTGTAACCATTATATTCTCATGCATAGGAAGGTGACATAAGGGTTTACTTTGAATTGGGGCCACCTTCCTTATCTCTCAAATTTCAGCCTTTCCACTATAGTCTCACCTTCAAAAGTCCATCACCCACTCCCAAAACCTTTAATTTCAACGTCTAAGATGTCTAAATAGGTTAAGACAACTGTAAAAAGGAAGTATGGCCCTTAAGCTCTAATCCTCCTCCTTAAGATGAGAAACCTATTTTGGCATTAAAGAATAATAAGAAAGATATGAAATTCTCTCTAAACAACCTGTTATGCAAACAAATTTTATGAATGGGGTTACACTATAGAAAGTGGTTTTGCTTGAAGACGTTATAGATTATGTAAGAGTTATAGGTTGGACAAAGTTTGTAAAGATTTGCATGAACTCATATAAGGAGCTCACTTTAGAATTTCTTACTTCCTTGCATGTTGAGCACAAATATGAATATAGAATTGTGATTTTGGCATCATCACTTTCCAATTGGGTAATAGGGCATATGAGCTTGAGTTGGATACTATTGTTAAGTTGTTTAGGTTAAAGAAAGAGAGAGGTACAAACTTTCCTAATGGGTTTGATCAAAATGAAGCATTGAATCACTTAGGGGGAAATAGGTTTATAATTCTAAGATGGGTAAGATATGAGAGATTAGTGACTCGGTACTTAAATATTTGCATCGTTTTATGTCACATTGAATAATCAGTTGTGGGGATAGTAATAGGAATATTAATAGGTCTGAATTGTTCTTTTTATGGTGCTTGAGGAATCGTCATCCCATCAACACAACTTATTGGATTTTGTACCATATTGCATATATGGAAAAATATGGTTCAAAGTTTATATATGTTTTGGGGTCTATAATAATCATTACTCATCATTTGAAGGTTTAATTTGGATGATCATATTCTTACCATTGGGAATAGGCAAGCCTTGGTAAAATATGGATTTAGAATGAAAATTGACAATTAAACATGATTTAGTACATGAATACTTAAACACATGTTAAAACTTGTTAAATAATCTTTCGAGACAAAATCTTAGACATAACAATTCTTTTCGAGACAAAATCTTAGACATAGCAATTCTAAGGAAATGATGAGGCATTCATTGGCCCTTCATGTAACCCACATCCATACTTTGATATGCATTACCTTTTTGTTACCCCTTTGATTATAAATTATCCTTTTCTTTTCTTAATCCATAATCCCTATCATAAGCATATAGCCTATGAGTTTTTACCTCTTCTATTAAGAGAATGAAGTTTGGATATAGTTATACAATAATGTACTTCATTATTCATGTTCAGACTAAAAATGGTTAAAAGAAAGGCTTTATAAGTTATAAACTTTTGACATCATAAATTTTAATTCAATTTTAGGATTGGCAAGTTAACAAGAAAAGGAACAAAAGAAAGAAAGAAAGAGAAAAAAAATAGAGAAATAATTGTTAGCCACCATATAAAAAAGAAGAATATGCATAAGTATGAATGTTTTTTAAAGTCTTGCAAATAATGTTGATAAATGCACAAATTTGCTTCAATTACAGTTTGCATTATTGATATATAGCTCATGTTTTTAATAACATTCTCTTGTCTTTGGACTTGAACACTCCTTGCTAGTCCTAACCCTAGCTTTACATTAAGAGCCTAAAGACTATATGATCCTTAAGTTGTTAAGATCTACATTAGTGGAAAAGATGAGATAGTCTAGCTTATGTTTATGTGTGACTCCTAAAGATTCAAAGTAGAATCTTACCTTCATTTTGTGTGATTAAAAAAGTACGTTTTAAATGAAATATGTTATCAACACACACACACACATACTTCATTATGATAATTGATTACAAATAAGGAATGTTAATTAAAAGCTTGTTGTTATTATAAGTAGATTTGCCTAGTTAATGAAAATTATAGATATTGTTGAGATGAATTTCTCCTAAAGACCTTGACACTTGATCTTGATTGTTTGAATTTTTGAATTTTTTTAGCTGAGATTATTTCTTACATAAGGATAAGCAAAAGGTTAAGTTTGGAATATGGTGCATAAATTCATACATATTATAGTTTAATTTCCCTTTAAATTCAAGTGTTCTTGATTGAATGAGACACATAAAAGGACCTTGTAAAGCATAAGTAGATTTTATAGGTTTAAAGAGGAAGAAAAGAGTAAAAAAAAAAAAAAGCATATGCAAAACTTTGCATGGTTATGCATCATTCGAGCTAAAGCTAAGTAAGGAAAGGGTCGAGCTTTACATGTTTATGAATGTTTTGCATGCCTATGCAAGCCCTTTACATGGTTGTGTGCAAGCCTCTGAAGGAAGGCAATAGTTGAATTTAGTTGCACACCCTCTTTGCATGTCAATGCATGTAAAGACTCTAAATGGAATTCCAAGTTTGCCTGCCCATGTAAATATTTACATGGATTTGCATCATTAGAAAGGAAACATTAATACTTCCTAATCAACTTCAATTGCTTCCTTTTTTTAATTCTCTAAGGTTTCTACTTAGTACAAACATCAAGAAAACTATAAAAGAGGCAAGAGCACACGAATTTGATAATAGAAAAAACATTTAACAATCATCCAAGGAGCTTGCTAAGGAACTCAATCACAAGTGAGGTAAAGAGTTTAGGAGCAAAAAATGAGCTAAAGGAGCAATCATCTAATGGCTTAAAGCATGTAGATAATGTCTATCATTACACATATTTCAATTATTTTCTTTCCCACTATGAACTAATTTTCTTTTAGCTAGGGTGTAGACGGATCTTGACTAACTATTGTGGTTTTCTAATCCAAGTCCTTTTAGTTTTATTCATCCTTTGTATTAGTAATCATTATGAACTTTTGTTATTGATTAAATGGCCATTACTCATAATTAATTTTGTGAATCAATTATTAAGAGATGTTTTTCATAAAATGGATCTTTAGTGATCCCTTAATCTATTATGTGTTAAGAGACTTTAATAGATTATTACTATCACTAGGGTCTTGATTTGTTTGACAATTGCATGATGTCTAACTATTGTGTTGAGTTACTTTTAGTTTAACATGTGATTATATGTTAATTAGTACTTAAGAGAGATTAATTAATCAACTAAGTGACTTCATAGTAATACTATATGAACAAACTAATTGGATGAAATATTAAAAACCAATAAGTTATCAAGTGAAGTTGACCCCCTAGTTGTCTTCTCCTACTGATTGTTTCCTTTCAATTACTATGTTTACAATTAAAGTAGTTTTAATTCTTGTAGTCTCTAGTTTAAACTATCATTCAATTAAGATTTCTAAATAATACAAGAAACATAAAGCATAGTACTTAACTCAGCAATCTTCATGGGAATTATATTTGTATTTTTGTACACTTTATTACTTGTGACTTGTGCATTTATAGTTTAAGGATTATTATACTTATCACATAACTATGTTTAACACCTAATCCCCTTTAGCCTCATCTATTCTTTTTTTTTTTTTAGGCTGTTAAGGATCATCTGATTGGTAACTTCAATATGTACATTGGTTTAAGGATGGGCTACTGATGTGAACTGCAAGTTAATGTGGAGATTTTAGCAAAACTATTTTAAGTTATCATAATCAGTCATTATTAGTGATAAGTGTGTGAAGGATGTCGAATATGCATATGACCTTCTTTTAAAAGAAATTCTCGACCTTTTGAGTAGTGATAGTGGTAACTACCTTTGCTTCTGCCTATTTGGTGATGTAATTAATGGTGATGACAGTGAATGTTCTTTATCTAGTGACTTGTGGGAATGATCCCAATATGTCCATTCCCCATATGACAAATAGTCAAAGGCTTATTATATTGGTCTGCTAAATAGTTGGGCTCTAGTGATTTTATCGCATTTTTCACATTTTTCACAAGTATGTACCAATTCTTTAGTGTCCTTTATGGTGGGCAGTAGAACTTCTACAAAAATGGCTTTTTAATGATGGTTCTGGCCCTTCATGAGCTCTATAGATGCCTTCGTATATCTTTCAAAGGACATAATTGCCTTTATATCAAGAGATACACTTTCTCCATAGATGAGTCAAGGACATTTGGAATTGGGGTCTATCATGATAATTGCATTTTACTACCCTTTTCTATATCTTAATAGCTTCTGTTTTGATTATTGGCAGTTCTACTTTGTCAAGGTATTAGATGATTGACCTCATATAATCATCCAATTTTGAGACATTCTTGACTTCTTATTCATCAA
This sequence comes from Omphalea diandra, assembly GCA_949677035.1. Classification (NCBI taxonomy): domain Eukaryota; kingdom Viridiplantae; phylum Streptophyta; class Magnoliopsida; order Malpighiales; family Euphorbiaceae; genus Omphalea; species Omphalea diandra. The sequence goes on from CATIWR010537676.1 coordinate 46,859, forward strand.
TTATAGGCCTCTACCTTTCTTCCTTAAGCTAGAGGTTTTGGAACATGGCTCCTTCCTCTACTATTGCTTTGGCTAGTGTATCAACTTCTCTATCCTCCTCTTGAAGGATCTGGTTAATTTTCCATGTTTTTACACTATGACTAATTCTATTAAGTAGTTATTGGCATCTCCTCAAATACTTTGCTAAGTTGTCATCTTTTGCCAAGTAATCTATGGTGATTGGTTGACTACAAGCATTGAATTGTCGACTATGTGCAATTCTTCTACTCACACTTCCAAAGCTAGATCAAGTTTAGTGACAAGAGCTTCATACTCTATAAACATTGTTAGTAACATTAGATTGTAAAGCAATGGCATAAATAATTTTTATTTTACCTGGCCCTCAGAAAATGACCTTGACCCTTACTCCTTTTTCATCAAAAGCCCATCCACATGTATTGCCCAGGTTTGTTGTGGTTCTACTAGGATATTGTCTTCACCTATCACTTTTATAATGAAATCTATGAATGTTTGTGCTTTTAAGGTGATTCAGGATTCATACTTGATATCATGTTCACTTAACTAGAAGGCCCAATGCACTAATCACCTAAATGTTTATGGTCATTGTAGAGCTTTGTACAAAGGCTAATCCATTCAAACCAAGTGGTGTGTACTTAAAAATAAGGCTTGAGTTTTCCTACTAAGATGACTAATGCCACAGTTAACTTCTCCAACTTTGAATAACAAAGTTTTGCTCCTCATAACACACAACTAGTATAATACACTAGTAGTTGTTCCCATTCTACTTTTCAAATAAAGATGGATGTTATAGTCTTGTCTCTTGTCGTGAGAAAAATATATAAGGTCTCACCATTTTTGAGCCTGGTTAGCAGAGGATGGAGTGTTAAGAAACTTGTTAAGGTCATCAAATGTAGATTAGCAATCTTCTTATTAAAAGGCTTCAAATTTTTAAGACTTTTATACAATAAAAGCAATTTTTTAGCTAAATAAGAGATAAAGTGACCTAGCACTGTGATTTTTCGTTCATATTTTAGACTGCATTAATGGTTTTAGTTGCTCTCATGTCCAAAATGGTCTGATCTATTCTGGATTCACTTTAATCAACCATGTAGATATCATAAAGCCTAAGAACTTTTGTGCTTAGACCTTGAATGTGCACTTGTCTGAGTTTAACTTCATTCCATACTTGTTAAGAACATTAAACACCTCTTATAGATCATTTAAATAAGACTCGTTAGTTTTGCTTTTGACAATCAAAACATCTATATATACCTCTATATTTTTGCCAATACTATCTTTAAACATGAAATTCATTAACCTTTAATAAGTAGTACTTGCATTCTTGAGGTTGAATGGCATTTTAGTGTAATAAAACATGCCCCAGTCCATTATAAAAGATGTTTTGTCTTCGTCTTCCGGGTGCATTGAGATATAGTATATCCTTATGTTATATCGAAAAAGTTATACTTTTGAAAGCATGTTATGGAATCAACTAGTTGGCTAATGTTTGGTTAGGCATAATTGTCTTTTAAGCATGCCTTATTTAAGTCCATGAAGTCCACACACATTCTCTACTTTTCATCTAGTATTCTGACCAACATAACATTAGCCATTTTGTTAGGCTAAGTTACCTCTTATATTTGTAATGGCTTATTGTCTCTTAAGAATGAATCATCGCTTTTTCTAGATGATGGGCTTTACCTTTGGTTTAACATTAAATAGGACATTATAAATGGGTGGATTCTCTTAATCTCTTTGGGTTTGGAAGTGAATCTTCTAATGTTCCTTTTAATGACGTCAGTCATTTGGTCGATGGATTCTTGACTCATATCCCTGCCAATTTTAACTTTTCTGTCAATAAATATTGTAAGTCTAGTCAACTCACTTACTAGTTTTGATCATTCTCTTTGTTTAGGGTCCAGGGACAGGGTCTCCCTATTGAAAGGATTCGTCATGTTCAACAGATATACTATTACAGTTAGCAACTATCTTTTGATCACCATGTATTATGATTATCTAATTGGCTATCAATGTCTTCATAATTAAGAACATGACGTAGTATATTACATCTGACTTATAAAGATAAGGATTGCCAAAATTTGCATTATAGAAAAATTTAACATTTATAATGTTACATACCGTTCCTACAATAAAGGTTGTGCCTGATTGCCTTGTCTATCATCTCTACTGTCAGGGTAGTTGCTCTAAGAGGCTTTAACTATTTCTCTCATAGGCCCACTAGGGGTTGCTAATGTTCTTAAGATCGATTAGGAACCCTCTTATCATTTGGTATGCTTTCTTAATGAGTATATTAACAACACTATTGACATTCACCAATAACCTTTTTACTAAGAAATTTTTAATCAACCTTTCAATTACTAATGCATCATTATGAGGTTCCTGAACATGCTTACCATCTATTGGTCTAAACATGATTTATAGTACATAAGAGGGTCCACTTGAGTTCACGATGAACACCTTTGATCAAGATCTTTTCCTTCTAGATGACCAAGGAATATCACCTTTCATGATGACATTGATGACGCTTGCATAAATCTTTTTGGGCCATTCATCTTCTCTCTATTCAGATACCTCTTAGGGTCTCTTCCACTTGTCATCCTTTATAAAAGCTCTAGTTTGGATAAACATTTAACTTTCCTCTTTAGATCCTTATAATGTTCAATTTTGTGCCCATAATCTTTATGAAACCTATAAAACAAATCCTTATCCCTTCTAGCCTCCCTTTTCGAGTTTAGCTTTCTAAGATATTGAATGTCCTATCTATTTTCTTTAATCCTTACCAAAATGCTACCTTATATTTCTATTAATGGTGTGAACTATTGGTCATGATCATTCTTAGCTCTTTTGGATGACAAAGTGTAATATTGAAGCATTTAATATTGTGCACTGTTTGGCCTTTTCTCCTAATATCTCTTATGGTTCCACTTGTCATTATTTCTCTGTTCCCCCCTCATTTCTTCCCTCTTTTCTTCGTCTAGCTTAATGTATCTTTAGGATAGTACTACTAAATATGAGTACATATTTATGTTTTTGGCATGGAGTTTGTTCTTAAGCTTGCTAAAGGTTTTTCCACTATATGTGGCTCCTACCATAATTTATATGTTGATCATTTTGATATGCGTTGCCTCTTTGTTGAACCTATCAATGTATTCATGAAGGGTTTCCTCTTCACCTTGCTTGCAACAATGAAGGGAGCTAGTTTTCCTTTTATAAGGGATGTTAGTGGCAAACCTATTGAGGAATGTTTCCTCCAACTCATTGAATAATGAATAGATTTCAACAGAAGTTAGAGGTACCACCTTTGGGATGTCTCAATTAATGTAGTGGGGAACACCTTACAAAGGATGACATCTGATATGTCGTTCAACAACATCATCATTCAAAATATAAATAAATGTATTTGGGGATCATCTATTCCATCATAGAATTTCAGGTTAAGGAGTTTCCATTTGGAGGAAAAATTTTTATTGATTTTTTTCCTTACTAGTTGTAAAGCTTTTAGGTATCTATTCACAGATGCTTTGAAATTTCTCATCTTGGAGACTTCTTCGTCTTTCTTTTCCTTATGATTTTAAATCTGCCATCACATTATATGAGGTCTTATCATAAGACTAAACTTGCTTTTCAACTAGGAACTTCTTTAAATCTCTATGCTTAGTCATTTAAAGATCATATGTGTTTATATCTAAGGTAGTGCCTTCAGTAAAAACTTCTTTGATAGGTAGTGGATGAATGTCTACCGGACTAGCTATTAAAGCCTCGATTATTTGAGCCTAAAAAGAAGATAAGACAATATGCATGGATTGTGTGCTAAAGTAACCTAAAATTATGCTAAAGTGGCAGTGGCATTGGTATTTGCAGTGGGATTTATGGTTATTCCTTGAGCATGGTCATTCTTGGAGGAGTTTTCTTCCATAAGGGAAAAGTGAGTAGCTACATTTCTTAAAGGGTTAGCCATGGTGAACTTTGGATTATCAAAGGTTAATTAAAAGAAAGATGATAAGTTTTTCATAGACAAAGTCGATTGATGGCCTTTTATCTATAGAATTTTGAATAGCTACCTTCCATAAGAGACAAAGTAAGCAAGAGAAGGCTAAAGTACCCATAACTACTTTGATGTTTAAGATAATGAAAGAGAATCTTAGGGAATGAAAGAAAATTAAGATTAAGAGAGTAAAATGAGAACTCAAAATGATACCTGAGGTCTTTGGATGCGCCTTTATACTTGTAGAATCTATGGTAGAACTAAGGGGGCTAGCATAAGTTGAAGCCTTCCCCTAGTCACCAGTGAAACTATGATGAAAGAGAGATTTGCTATGGAGGAGGAGGGAAGAGAGAAAGGAGGGCTGAAGGAAAAAAAAAAAAAAAAAAAAAAACCCTCTAAAAACTATTAATTTTTTTTTTTTACAATGTAAGTGATAGAAATAAAAAAAATAATAAGCAAAATGGCATTATTTTACTTAAGTGAAATAACACCATTTTGGACATGAGAAAAAAAAAAAAAGGCCCTTAAACAGAATGGCCACACCCCAACCCACCTCCCTCTCTCCCCTTCCTTTCATGAGTTCAGTAGTGCCCCCTCCCCCAACCTAAAATTTTCTCTTTTCCCTGAGGAAACATGTCCTCATTTTCCAAAAATTTTTAAATTACTCTTCAAAAACTTAAAGTTCATCAATTTTTTTGCCTAAACTATAAATTATTTCAAGAATTCTTACTCGATTTTAGATTCAAATGTGAGTTCTACCATCCTTTCAAATATTTTTGTTAATTTCACTTTGCACATATTTTTTATATTTGAATTCATTTAGTTTTACATTATTAATATGTCATTCATTTCTTGTTTCATATTTTTTAAAAATTATGAATTGATTGAATTTAGAAATAGGAACTCTAATTTATAAATAGAAAATTTAAATTAAAAATATATTGTGAATTATGAATTAAAAACCCTAATTTAAAAATAAAAAATTTAAATTAAAAAATCTATTATGAATTGTGAATTAGGAACGTTAATTTAGAAATAAAAAATTTTAATTAAAAATATATTGTGTATAGTGAATAAGGAACACTAATTTAGAAATAGATTAAAAATATATTATGAATTGTAATTAGAAACTCTAATTGATTTGTTGTGAATTTAGAAAACTCTAATTGTTATTGTGAATTCAAAATTTAGAGTTATCACTTGTGAATTTAGAATTTAGGAAACTTTTGGATTTAAAATTTAGGGAACCCTCATTGAATTGAAAATTTAAAATTTAGAAATCCTCATTGAATTGAGAATTTATAATTGTGAATTTAAAATTTAAGAAACCCTCACTAAATTGTGAACTGTGAATTGATTCAAAATTACGAATTAAATTTAAAATTTATTAGTTTTTGAATTGTAAATTGGTTTATGAATTGTGAATTGAATTGAAGATTTATTGGTTTATGAATTGTGGATTAGTTTGTAAATTGTGAATTGTGATTGAAAATTCATTAGTTTGTGAATTGTGATTGAATAACATGAAAACTAATTAAATTGCACTAAAATTTTTTAAATTCGATAATGACCCCCTAAAATTAATTTCTGGTTTTGTCACTGTGTAGAATAGCAATCATTGGGGCTTGGGTATTAATTGTCACCATGATTTGAGAGATTTAATTACCTCTTGATTGTGTTATCTAGAAAATACGAGAATTAAATGCGCTAATAATTTTTCAACATTACCTAGCATAAATCTAGGATTGTTTATTACTTTAACTCATTATGTCATTAAAGAGTTGACTAGATGATGTGTTACCAAACGATATTATCAAACGAGTCCTATGATTGTGTTCTTCTAAGGAATTGCCCATTTAAAAAGCGTTCAACTAACTAAGAGCTATCACTCATTAAACTTGAGCAGAATCTTGAGTGGACATACATTAATCTAGGAATAATAATTTATTACCACATAGAAGGCTATTTTTCCTTTCACCTTTGCTTTGATAAATAGAGCTAAATTATGTCTCTTTCTTTAGATGGCAAATCCTCAACTAAAAATATAATTCCCTCCATCTTTGAGTTCTTCACTAAGGCAATAATTTTCTCGAGGGCTATAATAGACATAAGAATATAATCTTATCGTGTAAATTTGTTTTCTATGAGATAAATCGATTTGTGTATTCACAAATAATATCATTAAATAAGAATAAATCAAAAAAATCACCAATTAATATAGTTATTCTTGAAATTTTTCTATAGCTTAATTAAAAATAAATACATAAATTAGATTTTTTTATAATTGTATCATAAATTTTTTATTTTGACAATTTTTATACACAATTATTTTTGAAAAACTTAAGGATATCCTCTCAATGGGTAAAGGCCTAAGTGAGGAATCAAGTGGTCAATAGGAAATGTGAAGAGTAGTACTTTTGTAATACTCCGAATACTTGATTGAAGTTACCACTTGATTTTGGTAGAGACAAAATTTCGAGTAACGATGAATTATAATCCAAATAGATCAACTAGAAAGTTTAATCCATCTTCACTTAATCAAAGATTGAGTTTGGAAATTAAAGTTTGACAAATATTAAATTTTCATTGTTTCAAATCCACATGTTATGTGATATGATTATATTAATAAAATTTTAATAAATTTAATATATGTCTAATTTTTAAAATTATTTTTTAATCATACAGATTTTACATAAACAAAACTTGATTAAAACTTTTTATTTTCATTTAAATGCTTAATAAATTAAATATAATTTCTTTAAGTAAATAATTATAAATAATAAAAATGAGTAAGTGAATTAAGTTAGTATAAAATTAAAAGTAAAATATTTTTAATTTGTAAATATATTTTAAATATTTAAATAATTTAAATCTGATTATTCGGATCGATTCACTAGTTAAGTCAAGATCAAGTCAATTTAAGTTGACCCACAAATTGGACTCAGGTCAGATTGGCTTAAAAATTTTTAGATCATTTTGAATTGAATTTCAATCGGAGTCTTTTTTTTTTTTTTTTAAGGTTTAGGTTGGATCAAAAAATGTCACCTCTAATTATAAAGATAATATCAAAACTAGCATAAAAACATAATAGAGGTAAACTTGGATTATTATTATTAAATTAATAAGGGTAAAAGGACTATATATATATATATATATAATTCTCTCTCAAGAGTTGAAATTTTTTATACCCTAATTTGGAGCAACCAATTTCAACCATATAAGGGGAATGAGAGTGAATTATTCCTATCTCCTTATTTCCCCTTGTTTAAAAGAAAAAAACAATTACCAAACAAATATAGCTAGTAGTTTCCCATCCATTCTCCTTCCTTCCCTTATAATTCAACCCCATGCATACATAATTTTAAGGATTTATAACACTCTATGATATAGACCAAGGAAGTTTAATGAGAAAGTAAATTAACCAATAATATAGGATAGTAGAAAATAAAAGCACTACAACTACCATCCTCCAACAAAAATAAAGGTAGACAATATTTGATTTCCATACAATTAAGCCTCTGATGAAGTTCTATGAGTTAGATATGGTTTTGTCTAAAGCTTTTAAGATGTTAAAAAATGAATAAGGTATTATATGCTTTTGACACTCGACCTTTATCAAACACACTTCTTATTAGTAACATGTCTTAGGCAATTTTTTGTAATGGATTTTTCTAATAATATAATGACTATATTTTTATTAAATATCTTTATCATATTGTGTTAATAACTAAATGAAAAATTCCATTAATAGTTAATTCTACTTAAAATCATCAACTGTGTGACTTGATAGTAAAACTCTTATGTGTAAAGAATTCTACTCTAAATTGTTCCTAGTCTATTATTATTATTGGGATAATAATGAATGAAAACTAGTATATGTTTTGATTGATGACTTTATTTTATTGATCATAAATATGGGATATTGAGTGAAATAAATAGACACATGTTTTAGAAATATTGTAGTAAACCCATCCACTATTAGAATATTATATGGATAAGTTATCATAAGCAATTCTAATACAATAGTATGAACTTAATCCTTGACCTAAAAATACTATGAATCCCAATATGATGGATTTTATATTTGATACAATCCAACAATATCTTTACCAAGATGATTATATAAACTGATATTAAACATGGAGTAAATTATATAGAGGAATATGAATGATTGATAAGAAATTTGTCTCTCATGCATTTATGAGAAATATATCTTTAGGCCCCTCAATAAGCTAGACTGAAAAAATTGTATTGTCATGTAAAAATAAATTAATAAAGTTATAAATGTTATTTTACATCAGTTTACTTAGAGATCGAGAAACAATTTAATTAAACTATAAAAGGATGATATAATTCATGTTTTATGTTTAATTGATAGATAATATGACAAAAAGATTATAATACGATTTTTAAGATAAGTTAGGTCAAATTAATGACCTTCACATAATTTGAGTAGTCATAATATCTTGCTAAAAGTCACTTATGATTTATTGGCCATAAATGGTTTTTAGTCTACTGCCAACGTTATGTGAACCTATATGATTGCACATTTAGAACAGACCCAAAAGTAAAATTATATTTGTATCTCTCTAGATATATATTTATAATTAAGAAAATTAGAGATATTATCTTAAATATTTAGATATCTATTTTATTTTAAAAGTTAAAATAGAATAGGATATCTAATTATTTATATCTCATAAGATACAAAGTTGGCATATATATTTAAGGGCTAAGATATATTAACTGTAAGGTTTTTCTAAAAAAAGAAAAAAAGGCATTCATGTTATATTCTTTCCAGAAAAGAAAAAAGAGAGTCATGTAAAAACTTGGTGCTAGCACACCTTTCACTTTCGAGATAATATGTTCATGTGGATACCTATAGATGGAATTTATCATTTTGTTAGCATTTGAATTTGATGATTTACATTCCAAACTCGAGGTAACGTGTTGCCTATGTAAACCCTCTCTCTACCTTCCAACTATCTTGCTTTTTATTTGAATTGGTAGGTTTTCACATTCGTTTCATCAATTTAATTGAATTATATGGATTCTTATAAGGGTTTTGTATATTTGAAATTTTGTTTTCTCATTATGCTTATTTTACAAAACCCAAAACTTCTTAGAAACCATAATTTGACAGCTTATTATACATTTCATTAAATGACAAGAATTAGAATAATGATTATGTCTGTCTTTGATAGAAAATTCAATATCTAATTGATTTTGGAAAGATTACTAATTCTAAAGTGAGCTAGCAAGCACTTACAGGGATCCTTTGCCAAATTACCATAATGTCCCACCTTTAGCATATAACCTTTTTATGATTGACTTGGATCTAAACAAAGATATGGTCATTTTCTCGATTAAGGACATGATTGAGGAGTGTAATGAACCAAAATAAGACAAGTTTAGGCTTAAAAGAAAAAATAAGAGCAAGACAGAAAAAATAAGAAGGTGTGTGTAGTGATGTTAAATGTTTAAGAGAGCTTATATAAGAAAGAAAAGAGAGAAAAAGGTAGACCTTTAGAAGGATATAAGTGATGTTGAGAGAAAAATCATAAGTGAAGTGATTCGATGTATAAGTTATTATGGTAGAAAGGGGGAGAAAAAGAAAGAGAAAGAGAAGGGGAAAAAAAAGAAGTGTGAGAGTGAAGAATTGGTGATGAGATAATTGAAGAGAAGCATAGGGAAATAATAGTTGAAGCATTATCTAGCTTGATTATTTTTATGATAACATCTCTAGATGATCTAACTTGTTTAAAAGTGCTAAATGAGATCTCTTCAGAATCAAGAAATTAATTTTTAACTTAAGATTGTTCATAGGTGTAAAAGAACATCATTTATCACATGGCTTTTGTCCACATGTTCATTAAGACCAATTGGGTTTTCATGATCCAAACTCACATATTGTTTTCCAACCACATTATTAGGGTAAATCACACTCAAAGTCACTTAACTATAAAGTTCATTCTAAAAAATATATCATTTAAGAAAAGTTATTATATTAAGTCATTGATCTACTAATTAATTCTAATGATATATTTTTTAAAATTAACAATCAAATCGACTCATCGATATTGATGTAGTACACTATAGTCTACTTATATAATCTAACTCAACTCAAATGGACTTCATGATGCCAACTAAATCTTAATCATTGATGCATTAACTATTAACCCCTTATCCCTATCATGCTCTCTATTAATGACACCAAAGGCTAAACATCGAAGGCCAAGAATGAGAACAAGATGGAAAACCAAAACTCTTTCTCCATCATTGTCCTCCTCTTTTCGTTAAAAATTATTAATCCCTAACCTTGAAATAGAGCAAGCCTATTGTAATAAATAGTTAATTTTAGTGGAGAAATTGAGAAAATGAGTATTGATGGAAAGGGATTGGCGAAGCCTATTTACTAATGAAGATGCAGTCATGCGAGCTCTCCATAGAGTTGTGGATGGATTCCTATAAGGTGGTTCTAGATCTCCCTAGGTTAGGGTTTCTTAGCCTTTTGCTTAAACACTAAAATGATGTTGTATATTTTTTTTGTTTAAAATAATGTCATATGCTATTGTTTGATATTTTACCCTTCTTCATTTCTTGAGTTGAGCTTAAACTCTCTCTTTGTTTCCTTTTCCTTATCCTATTCACTTTGATGGTGGCATTTGTAGCGACTATATCTTCAATAAGTTTTAAATAATAAAAATCCTAAAACCTTCCTTTTTTTTCATCTTGGTCACCATCTTTAGCAATCTTGAAATGCAACTCCAACAATTATCATCACCTTGAGAAGAAGCTTGGAATTTTCGCAACTATAGCTATTAATAATCATGCCAATGATGCTTGATTTCTCCACTAATGGGTCTCCTCTAATAACTAGCTCTAAGTATGATAATTCCTTCATTTCAACCATCCTACATGTTAAACATAAATTCCCATTTATTTTCTCCATTTTTAAGTAAACACATTTGCAAATTATGAATAAGCATTAATCGGTCTTTTAAATGGTTATTTTGATATGTTTCCCTTTGTGATAACTTTAAAATGAGGGACATACAATTTCTATGTTTATTAGGGATGGAAATGAGATGATCAATTGAAATATTAGGGTTTTTGCAATGAGATGATATAACACTGGATCTCTTGTTGTTGGTCTAAATAAGGACAAGGCTCTCTTTAATATATATTTTTATTAATTTGGTTTTCTGGTGTACGTAATTTAGAGTTTTCTCAACTTAGATGTTTTTTTCATTAATAGAGAGAATGGCAAGGGAAGAGAGAGAAAATGGGAGGGAAAGAGAGAGGGAGATTAGTAGTTGGTGGAGTCCATCGATAATTGTAATCTAACTAATGTTGTGGAACCCATTTGAGCTTAGTCAGATTGCATAAATTGACATCGACATTCCATGTTAGCACCAGTGGATCAATTTGGCTATTAATTTGAAATTAAAATATCAGTATAATTAATTAAAAGATCAATAATTTTGATAGAATAATTTTTTATTTGATGATCTTTTTAGCATGAACTCTATAGTTAGTAACTTTTGAGTATAATTTATCCCTCATTGTTACATACATCCAACATCTACTCATTGCCATGTACATGACCAATTGTTTGTTCATCCTCTTCAACAAGATGAAGTGGCAACATCAAATGTGGACATGAAATAACGCCTCAACTAGACATGATTGCTTTAAGATCAATGTGTTATTAGAAATAGAGGCAAGCATGACATAGGGCAATTCGAAGATTTAGAATTTTCGAGAATCATTCCAAATCTTGAAAAAAATTATTTTTTTGAGGAACTGGTAGTATCATAATTTATTAGGACAGTTTAGTTTCATTACTCATCAAAATCATGACAATTTGGTTCGGTTCTTTGATTTTTTTAATATGATTCAGCTTAGTTAGATATGGTTCCAAGTATTTGGTACTTCTAGTTTTTAATTATTAATTTTTTTATATCATTAAAAAAATTTAAGTGCATCACTTTTTAAAATTAAAAAAATAAAAAATTATTATATTTATATACTAATTACAATTGAGAAGTTTAATTCCAATAAAAGTGATTAGTTTAGTTAGTACAATTTTTTTATATTAACTATTAATAATAATTAATTAAAATATTTTCTTCAACCTTTCAATTAGAAAGAGAGAAAAATTATAATAAATGAATAAAATTATTGGTAATTATCATTACATATTTTATTTGGATAAACCATTAGATAACTAAATTAACTTTATATGTTTAATAGTTAAATTAAAAAATTGATTAGTTTTATAATAT
>CATIWR010537685.1:0-23962 GCA_949677035.1 Omphalea diandra
AAAAAAAAACCCCTTGAATCAAAAGCAAACTTTCTACCTAGCCAACACCTAGAGAAAGAAGAATTATAAACCATTGAATTAAAAACATTAAAAGAAAAAGAAGAAGAAAGAAAATGTTTTTCACTTAAAGAAGAAGAAAAAATATTTTGACAAAAATTAAAAGAACTACCCTTGCCAAAATCACATTTAAGACAAAAAAGAAAACAAATATTAGAATTCAAACATTTTAAAGAAGAAGAAATGCAAAAACAATAGTTTAAAGAAGAAAACAAACATTCATAACCAAAAGAAAACCTAGTAACACAAAAACTATGATTGAAAGAAGAAGAATCATGCCTAGAACAAATGAAACATGTACAATTGTCCAAACAAAAGCAAAAAACTCCCTTTTACACAAAACTTCAACCTCACTCTTCAATTTAGCACCATTATCAAAAATAGTATGAGTTAGGTTGTCTTGCTTGCTAGACACGTCTATTGTAAACTATTCTTCATAACCTTGCAAAAGAGACATAAAAATACTATACAAAAGATTATAAATTTTGTTAGTAATGTAATACATCCCTTTAAACAAAAACATGGTTGTGGCATTAGACGAATCGGTTTCAATCTAACAACTCTCTTTTAATATAAGGGCTTTCTTTTGCACACCCTGTCCTTTTGCATGTACCTCTCTTTTTATGCATCCACTCTTTCCTCTCATTTTTCCACTCTTTACTTGCACCTCTCATGTGTTTTCTTACAGCTCTCCTTTTGTCGTGCTAATTCTTTTTCCTGTTTATGCATGCTTTCTCTTTCTCAAAACTTTTTGATCCTTATAAATTTGTTAAGGTGATAATACAACATGTTGACCATGAAAGTCAAAATCATAAGTATTTGAAAACCCATCATGCTTAGCCTTTCTATCATATTGCTAAGGGTGGCATAAAAGCATATGCCTAGCTTGCATAGGAATAGCATCATATAACACTTTATCCTTGTATTTGTCCATTGAAAACGCTATCCTAACTTGTTTTGTAACTTTAATTTCACCACATTTATTTAGCCATTCCAAATGATATGGTTCAAGATGCTTTAAAGTTGGCAATTTCATCTTTTCAATTAGGTAGGTACTAGCTGCTGCATCAATGCAACTACCACCATCAATTATAACAAGAAATAAGTTTCCATTTATTCTACACCTTGCATGAAATATATTTTCCCTTTGCACTTGTTCACATTTTATTTGGGCATTTAGGATATGTATAGTCATAAAAATATCTTTGTGTGTTACCTCATTAGTGTCTTCTTCATCAACATCACTAGCATCTTCCAATGGCGCATTTTAGGATCTGTTTCTTCTCTATCTTCATCTTTACTAGTAATCTCACCATTTTTAAAATCGTTGTTCTTTTATTGGGGCAATCACGTGCAACATGCCTGCTTTCTTTGCATTTGAAACAAACATTTGAGCTACTCTTATTGGGCTTATTAGGTTTGGTCCTAGTAGGAAAATTGGGCTTCCCTCCTTCCTTTTTAGGTGGTTCAGCCTTGGACCTCATATTGGGCTCCTCAACACTTTAAACTTGTTAGTCCAAGAAACTGAAGAAGTTGGGCTTAGATGGCTTACACTTTAATTGCTTTTCCACCTTAGTCCAATAAGAAATCTAGTTGTAGTTTGCTCCATGGTCTCCTCAATTTCAGACCTAATCAAAGTTACCTCTAGCTCCCGGTAATATTCTTCCACACTTTTTTCCCCTTGCGCTAATCTTTGCAATCTGTTGCGCAAATCTCTATAATAATGACTAGGTACAAAACTTTTTTCTCATAACTCTTTTCATCTCTTCCCAAGTATTAATTGGACTATCCCCACATCTTTTCCTAGTGTACATGATTTGATCCTACCATATAAGAGCATAATCTACAAACTCTACTGCTGCAAGCTTAACTTCTTTTTCTCACTATAATTTTGACAATCAAATACAAAGTCTACTTTCTTTTCCCATAAAAAATAGGACTCAGGATCACCCTTGCCATTGAAAGTAGGAATTTTTAGCTTAATGCCACTTAGATTGCCATCTTACTTGTTTGATCTTTGGAAACTTTCTTCATGTGAATCGCCTTCCTCCACATCATTGATGAATCTGCCACACCTTGGTTTGTCTTGAATGGGTACGTGTACAATGGGAATTGAAGGCATTTTGAATGATCCTAAGTTGTTGTTTCACCTTTTAAACTTTTATTACATAAGGGCTATAGTATCATGCGTAACTTTCACAAACAACTTTCATTATAGATCATCTTTAGGTTCTGCCATGATTAGTAAAATAACAAAAGAAAATCCTCATAACAACCCACTTATGTGTTTGCACTCAATTGATAGCACTCACATTCTTGTTTAATTCAAAATTGTGAGGATTACCCTCTTATGAGCTTACATAATCTTGCCTTTTATCACTCAGTATTCTTTTCTTTAAGTTCTTTGAATACTAAGTTACTTTATGTTAAGACAAGCTTAAACCAACACAAAACAAGCATAAACTAGTCCCAAACACTTAGAAAATAATAAAGCAACACAATCTAGTTGCAAGCAAACAATTAACTAGAGAGCTAATCAAAATCTAAGAACTTAATGGTAGGTAAAGTTGCCAAGTGGTGTTTTGAATAAAAAATATGATGAAATTATGCTTAGGCCGAATGATTTAAAGGAACTTTCAGTTTTCAGCTTCAAAATAACAAGTATGTAATCTTTAGCTTCTTTTCTTTCTTTTTCTTTTCTTTTTGGTGTTTTCTCTTTTTTTTTTTTTTTTTTATAACTTTGGAAGCTAAAATGAAACTAAAATTGCACAAATTACAAAAAACAACTTTCAAAGCACAAGAAACACAAAGGAGCTAAATTCGAGAGTTTTAGGGTTATTTTGGCAATTTTTCCCTTGCTTGAATTTTAGATAATTTTGGTCCTAGAACCAAGAAATATCAAACAACATATTAGCAACAAAAAGAAACAAATTGGAATAAAAAAGAATGAAGGAATTACAAGAAATAAACAAAATTCATGTTTGCTTAAATTAAGAAAATTTTGGCAAACTTCGAAATTTCAAGGAATTTCTTGAATCGAACACTCCAAATTTGCAAGTAGGGACACAAGAAAGGTTAATCCACAAAGAAAAATGAATTTGAATTGAAAAAAACAAAAAAAAAAATCAGCTAGAACAAGGAAACAAACTTATTTTACAAAATTCCTCAATTTCAGGAAAATTCGCAAAAATATGTGATTTTTTTTTTGAATTTTTTGAAGAAATTTGATATGGGAGGATAAATCAAACTAATATAATGATTGAAAGTGAAAAAAAAAATAGATTGAAACTCAATTGAACAGTAGAACAAAATTGGTGTTATAATGACTTAAATTGCACTTTCCTTGTTTTAAGGCAATTTTGAATATCAATATGTTCCAATTAGATTCTAATGATGCAAGAATATTTTTGGATGATAAATCACACTAATTCAATGATGGAAATCAAAGAAAATAAAATGTAACACAATGGAACAAGATGAAACTGAATTGATAATGATAGATGCTAATTTGCAATTTAGTAGTTTTTTTTGTGATTTTCTTGATGCAAACTAGCCAGAATGAAATTCTAACACAAAAGAATGATTTAATATAATAAGACAAATGAATTTAAAAAAACAAAGAAAACAGAATGAAACATAAGAAACTTAATGGAATCGAAATAAGAAGAAGAGGCAGAATGCGATTTGAATGTTCTAATCGCAAGAACACAAGCAAACAATGAAGAACAATGCAAGAACAATACCTTTTGATCTTGAATAACCTTGGCTCTAATACCAATTTGATACAAACGAGGTGAAATTAGTTATTTTCCCATTTGATGAACATAAGTCTCAAGTATAATTCAAAGATCAATAAGAAGATAAATCCTTAAATCTAAACTAGATCTCTAAAAAACTTATTTCTAGCAACCTGGAATATATTATTTAAGTTGTGTTAATCTCAATCCTAAATTAACCAAGTAATTCAAGACCTAGATTAAACTAATTTTGTGAAATTATCAAGCTCACTCAACAATCTAACCAAGTCCACTTAAGAATTCAAGAAGAGAATCAGTTTCATAAAGTTTAAGCAAAAATCATATGATATCTTATTAATTACCTAATAAGGGCTTAAATACCCTTTACAAATGTTAAAAAACCCTCTTTAATTTAGTCTTAAAAGTAATAGTCGAATTTACAACTCTTAAACCTATTAGGATAACTAATCTCACTCTCACATAAAGACTAAAAGCAAATAATCTTGTTGTCATGATCTGACCTAACTAATTTCTAGCATTAAAACACTTATTTCAAAGTCCTTACATAAGTAAATAACTAACTTAAATAATCCTAATTAAAAACAACATAAGATTCAACCAATTAATGCCAACTAAACAAATCTAGCATGGATCTTCAACATTTGGGCTTATCTTCACATTTTGGGCTCAATTTCATGCTATGACTGAATGGTGTTGAGCTTTGGTCCTCTCCATCAATTGGGCTCCATTAGATTAAATTAAGTACTCCATTTGAAGAGTCCAAACTCCCATCTTCATGCATTTGGCTTCATGCAATCCTTAGTTTATTTGGACCAATTCTTTATATATTTTTGTTGTATAAAAGCTCCGAGTGCATCTTTGAACTTCTTTAGCCTTCTTCTTGTAATTGGACCTTGAAGTTGGAATGGGTCATTATTGGACTTGCCTTGGCTGAATGCATTAGCTAGAGGGAATAAGAAGAAGTAATGCACCAATTATCACTTATGGCATGCCAAGAAAGGTAAACTTCTTAATATAGTTTATATTGTGATTAATTTCACTTCGGTACCCAGACACACTTGGTGGATAGATTTTAGTGCAACAATCACATCAGTGTGCCTATATAGGGTTGCCTAAGTTGTTGAAAGCCGAATGATGATGAAAGATACATTTATATGGGCAATGACGAAATAATTAATGTAGTTGCAATAAGAAAATTTAGATTATTATTAAAGACTAGAAATTTTTTAGATATTGATGAGACATTTATTATGCCATCTTTTAGATGGAATTTAATTTTTGTTTCTATTTTAGACATATATGGTTATTATTGTCTATTCGAAAATGGAAAATTTAGATTGTTTCATGATGATTCAAAATTGTTTGGTTTCAATTTTGTATCAAGGTATGATAATCTTTACTTAATGGATAAAATTGCTTCTTTTAATGAATCCCTACCAATAAGTACATGAGGTATAAAGAAAAAAAAATTAATCAATAAGAATTCCACTTCATTATGACATAAGAGATTAGTCATATTTTCAAATAAAAAATTGAAAGACTTGTGTTAGATGAAATTCTTGAATCCATTGAGTTCACAAATTTTGATGTTTGTGTTAACTATATGAAGGGAAAGAAAACCAATAAAAAGAGATTTGAAGCCAATAAGACTTTGGACGTCTTTGAACTTGTACATACAAATATTTACGGGCCATTTCCTACAAATGCTTGGAATGTTCAACAATATTTTACAACATTGATAGATGATTTTTCAAGATAAGGGTATATTTATCTCATTCATGAAAAGTCACAATCGTTGGATGTGTTCAAAGTTGTAAAGTTGAAGTTGAGAACCAACTAGGTAAAAGGATCAAAAGCATCAAGTCTGACTATGGTGGTGAATACTATGGCAAATATGACAATTCAGGTGAACAATCCAATATCATTTAATAAATTCTTAGAGGAATGCAGTATCATCCCACAAAACACCATGCCAAGTTCACCCATTATGTATGATGTTGTTGAAAGACAAAACAAGACACTTAAGGACATGTTGAAAAGTATTCTACCTTACCAAGATCACTCTTGTGAGAAGCACGTAAGACTTCAACTTATATCGTTAACAAGGTTCCAACTAAAGAAACTATTAAAACTCTCTATGAGCCTTAGATAGGTAAAAAGCCCAGTTTAAAACACTTGCATATTCGGGGATGACCAATTGAGACAAGTCTTTATAGGCCGAATGAAAAGAAATTGGACTCAAAGACAGAGAGTTGTTATTTTGTTGGATACTCTAAAAGATCTAAGGGTAAAGTTTTATAATCCGACAACTAAGTCAATTTTTTGAGTTAGGAAATGCTTGATTCTTTAAGAATGTTGAGTTTGTGAGGGGAGATATGATTAGGGACTTTGCCTTTAAAGAGGAATATGTTGATATTCCCCCAAGTGTGTTATTAACATTGACTAAGATCTCATTCTTGACTTTGTTCAAGACATAACCAATCAAGATATTATCGAAGAACCTTTCATTCAAGTTATTATTCTAGAAGAACAAACTCTACCACTTCAAGAACCTATACCATTAGGGAGATCCATTAGAGAAAGGAGAAGTGTAATGCCAAATAACTACATTGTATTTCTTTAAGAACATGAGATTGAGATTGGAGTGAATAAAGATGATCCAATCAACTTTCATCAAACCATGGATAGTTCTAACTCTTAAAACTGGATTGATGCTATGAATGAGGAGATTAAGTCTATGAAGGACAATGAGGTGTGGGATTTAAAAGGCAATGTCGAGTGATGCAAAACTCATCTTGTTGTAAAAGCTTCACACAAAAGGAAGACATTAAGTATAAAGAGACTTTCTCTCTAGTTTCTTTGAAAGACTCTTTTAGGATCATAATGACAGTAATGGTGCATTTCAATCTTGAGTTTCATCATATAGATGTAAAGATAATATTTCAAAATGGCAACATTAATGAAACACTTTATATGGTGCAAAAGAGATCCAAAGAATACTATTTGTAAACTCAAAAAATCCATCTATTGACTTAAACAAGCACCTTAATAATGGTATTTCAAGTTTCATCAAGTGATCATCTCATTGAGTTTTGAGATAAACTTGGTTAATGATTATGTATATTATAAGTTTTCGAGGAGCAATTATATTCTTCTGGTCTTATATTTTGATGACATTTTGCTTGCCAACAATGATATAGGATCATTGCATGAAAATAAGAGCTTTCTAGCTAGGAGTTTTGAGATGAAAGATCTTAGTGACACCTCTTTTGTGTTAGGCATTCATATATACCATAATCACTTTCTAGGTATTCTTGGATCGTCATAAAAAGGATATATTAAAAAGGTTCTTAAAAGATATGGCATGCAAGATTGCAAATCAAGTGATATCCTTATGGCTAAGGGAGACAAAAGTAATCTCAGTCACTACCCTAAGAATGATTTTAAAAAAATGCAAATGCTAAAGATTCCTTTATGCATTTGAAGTAAGGAATCTAATACATGCTCAAGTTTGTATGTGTTTAGAAATTATGTATGTCACTAAGCTATTGGAAAAATATTTAAACAATTCAAGAATAAACTATTAGAAAGTAGTCAAATGGGTCTTGCATGGTACTTACAAGGAATAAAAAACTACATGCTCACATATCAAGGCCATATTAGCTAGAGATCAGTAGGTTTATTGACTCTAATTTTGTTTGATGCCAAGATAGTATGAAATCTACATCAAGCTATATCTATTTGCTAGTTAAAGGTGCTATTTCTTCTAAGAGTGTTAAATAATCTCTTATATCCTCTTTTACCATAGCAATAGAGTTTATAGTATGTTATGAGGCGTCCAATAATGGAATATGTCTATGAAATTTTGTTATGGGATTGCATATAGTGGATAGCATCAGATGACCGCTTAAGTTATTTTATGATAATAAGTCAACAGTTTTATATTCTAATAAAAATAGGTGCTTGACAAAGTCAAAATTCATAGACATCAAGTTCTTAGTTGTTAAAGAAAAAGTTCAGAGTGAATAGTTTGTTTACTACTCATGTTGGCATAAACTTCATGATTACATATTCACTTACTAAGGGATTGCCACCCAAAGTGTTTCATGAGCATACTACTTATATAAGTGTCATGTTATTTGAAGATATTCAGTTTTAGTAGGAGTTTGTAATTTTGAATGATTTTGATATTGACATTTACAGTTATTTCAGTTTATAGGTATTTTTAAGGTTATTTTTTTTACAGAAATAAAATTTTGGCTTATTTTTGCTCTAATTTTGGTATAGTTTGATTTTACTGAAGTTTGATGTGAACTAGTTAGAAATAAGCATGTTTAGATCACATCACATGAAATTTCCATGTACACATCCATATCATGATCTATGTCATTCAATTGCATTGATATATGTGACCATTAATAGGTCAAGTTACGATCAATATAATAAAGGTCGCTTTGATCCTATATTGATAAGATTGATGGACCAGATTGGTTATGGATACATTTTGGTAATGATAACAAAGTTAAGCTCATATGGTTATTTTTGTAATACATAATTATAAGGTTATGCATATAACCTAAATGAGAGATTGTTGGATCATAAATCCAATGTTGGGTTTATATATGAATAATTATGTATTATGAACTATCAAAATAATGTTAAGCCCAATTAAAAGTGATCTATTGAGGTTTGGATAATTTTGGCTTAAATGTGTCTAACAAGGTCTGAGCCTTTAATGTGTAGAAACTTAGGATAATTCTTGTTTTGTGATGAGTAAAATAGGAATTCCAAAAGATAATATGAAAGTTACCTCTACATATAGTGGTGATAGTCCTCAAGTTATAGGTATATTTTGTTTTATTCTTTTGACATCCTATCACTTAAAAGAAAACTGAAAGAACATTTAAAGGAGTCTTTTAAGAGTATATATTGATATGGAAGGTCAATTGCATAACTCTAAATAGCTATTGGTCATTATAGATTTACGTACGCTTTTGTTTAACTCCCTTTAGATTTCTTAATAATTTCACATGAGTTTTAGGGTTTATGTTATGGTTTTTACAAAAGGAATTCTTCTAATGCCAAAAAGTTCCTTATCGTTAGGCTAAAAGCACATTTAAAAGGTTTTATTTTTAACTTAAGCATCCCCATCCTCTCAAAGGCCATTTTTAAATTCTACAGGTGCTCTTCATTCTCTACTGATTTTACTACCACATCAACAATATACACTTCGACAATTCCCTTGAGGAGATCATGAAAGATAACATTCATGGCTCATTAATAGGTAACTCTTACGTTTTTTTACCGCGAAGGGCATTATAACCCACTCAAATGTATTAATATGACCAAGACATTTTAGAACAGTTTTATGAATGTCATTTGCAACTATAATGATTGGATTGTAATTGGTTATCATGTCAATAACACTTAACCATTTCTTTATTGTTATTGCATTAATTAGTAGTTCATTAACAAGCATAGGATACTCATCTTTTGAAATGACAAAGTCCGAATTGTCGTAATCTATACAATCCTAATCTTTCCATTTTTCTTTTTCACAAGCATAATAGTGGAAATCCATTCCACCTATTATGCTTAATGGATAAAGCTTGCCTTAGCAGATTTTAATCTCTTACTTTTACTAATAACATGACTTCATAAGACATGACTCTAAGCAATTTTGCCACATGCTTGAATTTAAACTTAATTGATATCTATACTTTACTAATTCTAGATCTAAACCCAACATATCTTTACATTTTCATGCAAAATAATCTTGAATTCCTATAAAAGTGCTACCATCTAGCTTTAAAGTTTGGAGATATGAGACAATTAATACCTATTTTAGGTTTTTCACTATGCCCAGGTTCACCTCCTTTAATACATCAAGAGTGCATGTGTCAATATCATCATGCTTGGTAAGAGTATTAGGTAGGGAGTATAATTGAAAGTCTCCTACTCTTTATCATATTGCTAGAACTTGCTCATCCGCCTCGTAAATGTATTCAATTATCCCTATGGACATAACTCCCTTAAGAGTTCCACCACTCTCATTTTTAACTTAACCTTTTTATTTTTCATTGTCATGAGAATATGAAAGAAGTTCTTTAAGGCTATTAGCTTTAACACTAGTAACCTTAGATAAGATGGTGTTCAAATTTGCATTTCAACTTTCCTTTGGTATGTTGCTAGGCTTGTTAGCATCGATTCACTCTTATCCTAATAGCACATTATAGAAAGGACTCCATCACTCTATAAAGAAGGGCTCTTTTCTTTCCACCGATTCCACCTTTAGATCTCCTACAATGATGTTTAACGCAAGGGTTTCTCTCCTGGTAAAATCAATTAAGATCATTTTAGTAGTAGAGTAATCCTATCGATACTTTTCAATTTTCTTCAAAGTTTTCAATTACATTCAACATCGAACTATTATCAACCATAATATTTCTTAATGGTACATGGTTAACATATGTTGTTATAATGAGTGGTCTCATATATTTCACCATCACATCAATGGGTTCTAATAGAGTAATTCCAAAGGGTGACATGTCTTATTTTGTTTGATCATTATCTCCTTTTATAGTATATGCTATAGCAGAGGTAGGTTTTACGATGCCACCATTTAATACTCTTGATGGCTTGGTTTAGGGCTAAAATCCAATGGTAGTGTAAACCATCCCAACAATAGCATTCAAAAGATGCTCTCCTAAATAAATTTTTAAGTTGCCAAGAGAAGTTTTTGGCCATATCCTTTTCTCCTTTTTTTACCCATTGTTTTTATTCCTTTTTCTTCTTTGGATGACTTCTCATTCATCACCTTTATAGCCCCAACATTATGCTTATTTTGAGATGACATTATGCTTTTAGTGCATCATTTTTCTTAGGATGTTGATTGATAATCAGTATATTCTCTTTTTTTACTAAATCATCACCATATCTTATTAGACCTTTTGTTTAAGCTAATTACCGTTCAAGGTGGTCTTCCATTTCTTTCAATGACCATCTAACTTATCCCAAATTTTCCTCCAACCTTTTTACCTACCTTTTCCTTTGGAATCTTCAAAGCTAAGTTCTCAACAACTCTCAACCATCAATAGCATAAGTGATGATAGATTATTGGTGCTTTTATGTCGCTTTTGCATTATTATTAACTTTCCCATGCCTTTCAAATACTAACTTTCTCAAAGCATAATGATACCATATCTCTTATTTATTTTGTGTTGGCCTAAGTTCAATTTATAACTTAGTTACTCTCTATTTTTATCTTAACAATCAAACTGAACAGTAGTAATATTTTCATTAAGTATATTTTTTTGCAAAGAATAAAGCTAAAAAAGGGTTGGAACTCAAAAACTTAGAAAATCTTTTAAGTCATAAAATGGACCTAAAATGGATATATAAATTGCGACTAGGATATACAAATCGTGACCAAGATACATAAATTGCTAACAAGATACATAAATCTCAACCAAGATACATAAATCTCAACCAAGATATGGGAATTAATAGAATATTTTACTTGTAGGATCACAACTGTAATTATGACTGTGAAACAAGAATTATGACCATTATCTTAAAATTACGATCGCAATATTTGATTAAGTGGAAATGGCTCCAATGAATAATTGAAGAACCTATGATTAAGTGTCATGTGGCATTAGCTGTTAGATACATATGAAGATAAGGACAATGATTTCTTTGTCCTAATTGCAAAATGAATTTAATAGCTGCGATTTAGGTCTGACAATGCATTAAGTATAGATTTTCTAGTTGTTGGAGATTGGTATAGCCACAACACTTTTGTAATGGCCATTTGAAGGATGAAAGCTACAAATATCCGCTTTCAAAGGTCCTAAATGCATAGGAAACTAACTTCATTTGTGGCTAAACTCTTGCACTTTATTTCTTAAAGTCTTAAACATATTTTATTGTTCTTTTTGAGTTGGTTGTAGAGCTTTGACTACTCAAGAGTTGAGTGTTAGCCACAAAACACATATAGGTTTGAGTATGAGCCTTAAAAAAAACTCTTGTATAGGTTTAAGTATGAGACTTATGAAAACACTTATAACGGGTTTAAGTGTGAACCTTAGAAAAACACTTGTAATTTGAACCAAAACATTAAGTTTGGAAGTGAGCTTGGAAAATTCCATTGTATAAAGATAATTATAGTGAAAATACCAATCAAGGTTGGGAAGTGGAGTACAGTTTATTATACCCGAACCACTATAAATTTTGTGTCATCTTTTTTTTCTCCTTAACTCTTTGCTTTTGAACTTTTAATTACTTATAAATTCAATCCTCCTTCTTAGTGCACAAGGGCCGACAATTGATATAGAGTTTAGTCTCACATTGCAAGCTTAATTGTGTGAGAAAAGATTGATCTGGCTAATGAAGGGATTAATCATCACTTGGACGATTATGCTTATTGGAACCATAAAATGGAGGTCTATCTTGTCAATAATCTCATCAATGTATGGGATTGTGTACTTGAAAAGTGAAAGCTTCTAATAAAAATGGTTAAAGGAGTGAAGGTGATGATACATAGAAAAGAATAGGGTGAAGTTCATAAAGAAGCTAATGAAAAATAAAAGAACTATAACAATCCTTTTAAGATCTCTATCAAGAGAAGAGTGCGATAGAATAATATATTACCCAAGTGCTCATAGAATTTGAAAGATCTTGGAAAATTACTACGAAGGAACGAAACAAATAAAATATAAGAGAATTCGATTGGTCATAATCGAATATGAGCTTTTCAAGATGGAGCCAAATAAAAGTGTTATCAAAATGACAAATAGGCTTCTAGCTTCTTCCATGCGACATGTAAGAAAAGATTATAGCGTACACAAATAGCATATGCTCACTACCAGAGAACATTCAAATAAAAAAAAAAAAAGGAATAAACAAATTAAGAAGGAATTAAGAATTTATCAGAAAAAATTTCATTTGTCACCATTATTATTCATGCTTCTAGTTTAAAAAGAGAATGCATAAAGCCAGAGTGGATCTTTCCACAAGATAAAGTAAGTATTTATTTAAGCCCCTCTTTTAGGAGTCCCAAAAACTTTTCCTACAATAATTTTGTTATTATTGTATTTTAAAATTTAAAAATAAATATTATTTAATAGCAAATTTTAATTCAAGCTTTTCTTAAAAGAATTGTATTTTAGCTATTTCTTAAAAATAGTAGAATTTAATTTAATGCTTAAACGTATGGCAAATAGTTAGCTACGAATAAGAATTTATAATAAACTTAAAGTCAAATAATAAATAATTATTTTCATTTATTTCTTTAGTAAATTTTTAATAAAAAATATAAAATCTACTAAATGAAAACTGAGAAGTCTTCTCAAAACTAAATTTTCTTTTCATCTTTATTGAACATTTTATAATAAATTTCTTTTTCCTTTTCATTGAATGTTTTATAATAAATTCCTTTTTAATATACCTTATCTAAAAATTTTCACTTAAAACCTGAAAATATATTGAGTCGGTCCTGCACCAAGCAATCAATTAAGTGCAAAATATTTTCATTCCTTTAATATCTGTAGTGTTGCAACAATAAAGTACAACAACTTGCTGCTCTACAATTGTTTTTTTTTTTTTTCTGTGCATCAAAGTGCATATTTCTATGTACTTTTTTCACCAGAAGTGCATAATCTAAAATTTAAAATTTAGTGGGGTATCATGATTTTAAAGAAAAAAAAAAAAGCTAAAATTTAGAGAATACCTTCTTAATATCCGAGGAGAAAATCCTTTAATCGACATTTGTGAAAGTCCGAAATCTCTGCAGAGTATCAGAGAGAACAAAAGAAAAAAAAAAAAAACATTAATGCATGAATTACATTTATAAGTTTATTTTTATTGCTCCGTCATTATTTTTATTCTTCTTTCATGCTAAAAGAAAACCAAGTGTGAAAATCACTAGCTCCCCGCCCTTAAGGCTGTTGTTGTTGCTCGAATTAATTCAATGTAATTGATGTTGGGATTCTAATATATATTTAATTAAATCGTTTCTGATTTTTAATATTATATTAAATTATTTCTCATATTTACCTTATTATACCAAAAAAATCTTTTTAACGTTCATATGAATTTAATGGATAACAAGGAAAAAACTTTTTAATATAATAAAACAAATATGAAGGATGATTTTATATAATATCAAAAAGTAAAAAATGACTTAGTGTCAGTTTGATTTGGCATTTACTCATTAACATTCAGTTATTAAGGATTAAAAAAACCACCGTTTGAAATAAAAAAAAAAATTATGTTTAGATTTTTTTTACTAATATTAACTTTACATTTATCATTACACATATTTATAGAAAATATAAAAATAATTATTTTTTTTATCATTTTATAATATAGTCAGAAATTCAATCGTTAAATTACAAAACGTTTTATATTTATTAATTGTTTATAGCTAATCATTGATCATTGATCGTGGATTATTGACCGTCACAGCTAAACCAAACAGGTCTTTAATTAAATATAACAAATATTAAGAGTTCAGAATAATTAATCTACAGTAAACCAAGGTAAAATGAAACTCTAAAGGAAAAAAACAAAAGAAACTACCTATATATTTTTTTTTTTAAATTCTCTTTTTTTCGCTTTTTCACTTTTTTTTCCTAATGTTTCGCGTTTGTTCAATTTCCTTTCCGTTTTTATTTTTTTATGTTTATGCCTTTTTATATATCTTTTTCAATTTTTTGAAACTATTTAATATGTTCTTTTTCCCCCTCTTACCTTTTTTCTTTTATGCTTATTTTCTTTTGATGGTGTTTGGTACACCTTATGAGTGCAATTGATAATTTATTGACACCTATCAGTTGATAAAATAGTATTTGGTAAAAATCTAAAATAACTGTTTATAGTTGATTAATGTGTCAATCAGCTGCAGTTGGAATCCTCTCCTACTTGAAGTTGTTTTTC
Source organism: Omphalea diandra (assembly GCA_949677035.1). Classification (NCBI taxonomy): domain Eukaryota; kingdom Viridiplantae; phylum Streptophyta; class Magnoliopsida; order Malpighiales; family Euphorbiaceae; genus Omphalea; species Omphalea diandra. The sequence continues at coordinate 14,754 of CATIWR010537685.1, forward strand.
AATTTCAGCTGTTAATAGTTAATAAAAGACAAAAATATCATTTATTTTAGATTTCTATTATCTTTATTTTAATTATTTATATAAAATAATTTATTTTAAATTATTATACATAAATTTTTTAAGAAAATTATATATAAGATATTTTGAGTCCTAAAAATATATTAACATATATAATAATTAATGTTAATAAATATAATTATTAAAATTTCATAAATACAAAATAATAATTGTAATATCCTACAATTTGAAATAAAACATTATAAAGATACATAAAAATATATTATTTATTATATTTATTTATTTCAATATATAAAATATTAAAATTATACTCTTATTAGTTATTTTACAAATTAACAGTAATAGATAAATAAAATTTATCAAACACTTAATATCAAACAACTATTAGTTATCAGTTACATTTATCAATTATCCCAAACAAACTCTTAGTTACCTTCCACTCAATCTTTTTTCTTTTTATTAATTACCATAAATAGTTCTTATTAAGACTAAGCATTAAAGGCCTACGTCTTAAATGGAAGTACGCAACTGTATAGAATTGATACCAAATTAAGAAACAATCAAAACCAAAATAAACCAAATTGATATTTGAGTAAGATATGTTTTGAGATTCTTTGTATTCCCTGAGCTAGAAATTATAGGGCACTGTACTAAAATTGCATCAAATTAAAATACCCGATCCTATGCCGTAATATGAAATATATGATATCATATTATATATAAATATATATATTTTTTAAATATGTAATACGACTTAGTAGTTACTATTTAGTTATTATAATATGTAATATTGTTGAGTCTAAATCCAAAAGGAACAAGAGGGTTGAATAAGACCATTGCATTGTGTATTGCTAATCTAGTAAAGTTAGGAAAAGAAAATAAAAGGTAATCATTCAAGTCCAAAATATATTTATATTAGCACTATTTGCTGCCTCACCTAAAACACCTTAGCCTCAACTTCATCTATCTCCTGAAGAGATGATTAATTGACTGATGTAAGATGATGAGTGGTTTTTTTTGTGCAAATGTGCACTTGATTAGTTCATTTCTGTGTTCTTTTTCGGTAGTTCTATTGGCTCTCTAGCATGCAGTTATTTGCTTAACATGAGAAGGAGTTTTTATTTTTATTTTTTTCAAATACCCCAAATAATATTTAAAAAAATTAAAAGACAGAATTTGGATCCTAAATTCTAATCATTTATATGAATAAAGTGAGTATAAAGAAGAAATCACCTGTATTGTTCTACTGCGGAATCGTGCACTGGGAAAGGATCGCACACGTCCAGTGGAAGAATGAATCGCGGAATCTCCAGGACCCTGTTCTGGGGAAAGATGAATCGCGGAATCTCCACGACCCTGTTCTGGGGAAAGATGAATCTCGGAATCTGCATGACCCTGTTCTAAGTCTGGAAAGGCTTTCTTGCTTCCATATTGATATGCAACTATCCCATAAAAACAAAGGTTGGCAGTGCTCAGTATCCCCAGCATAAAATAGTACTTATCCAGGCGACTTGAATTTATGCCATCATGAAACCAACTGTTGCTTAAAATTATACACGCTGCACTCAGGAAATTTCCAACTCCTAATACACAACCGTTGATTGTCGATTCATAAGAGTGCATAGATTGATCTATGTGGCTGCAGAAAAAGTCGCATAGCCCATCCTCAACCAATCCTTTCATAAGTCCTAACAAGACATATTGCGGAGTTAACCAAAATATACTCATTTTATGTTTGTATGATAGTCTGCTATGCTCAACCTTAAAAGCGGTAAAGCAGCATAATATAGAACAAGCCATCCCAATACCAATTTTCGCGTACGTGGCAAAATGATGATTTTCTTTACTTTTCCAGTACTTTTCAATCATCATGATGAACAAGTTTGAAATTGTGAAATCCGCCAGCAAATCAAGAACTAAGAAAGCGTTTATAGGCATTCTAAAGCCATTGCCAATAGAAGTGTCTAACTCGTCACTTTGAATAACAAAGAAAGTCCTCGCCGTTGCCTCTACCAAGCCATACACAAAAAAGGCTGTCCACATGGGGACCAACGCTAACAATTGCTTTACTAGCTTCACTTCTCCTATCGTGCAAAGTCTCCTTTGCTGTTGTTCTGTATCAGGGAAGGAAGAATCTGGAATTGCAGCTTTGTCTAACCACCTGTAATACATATTTATCCAACTTCTAGCTTGTTTCAGAATTATTAATGTAATTATAATATTATATATATATATATATATATATATATATATATTGGTTCCAATGTATTCCATCTTGGAGTTATTGATCATATTTCTGATTGATTAAAAAGAATTGCATATTTTAAGAAGAATTAATAAAAGATAAAGCTAAGTTATCAATGAGACTTTAGATTAGAGGTTATTAAAGTCATTTTTAAGCTGAAAGCTTTCAATTTCAAATCATAATCAAAGTCTTATTAGTTTTTTTTTTTTTTTTAAAAAAAAAACATAGAGAGAAGGTTATATAGATTAAATTACCTTAATAGTCACTAAACTTATACATAATTCTATAGGAATAACAATTATTAATTTTTTATAATTTTATTAGTAAATTTCTGTTAATATTATATTATGATCTAATCATCAATTGGACCAGTTTATCTAAGAATTTTCCATACTTTATAGAGAGAGAACAACAAACCTGAAGAATCGAATATGAGGCAACAGAAAAACTTCGTTATTATCGTTCTTGAAATAGGCATTGCCGCTATCGGGGTAATTTAGGTTCCTCTTTAACGTGGCCGCTTTAAAAACTCTGTACATAATGGCAAGAGGGCTTCCAGTTGGTTTTTTGTGGTGGAAAAAGCTAATGCCAGACCAGAACACTAAATAAGCAACTCCCATCACTACTGTTGAAATTATTATAAGTGTCTCCGATCCAATGACTGCCAGTATAACCGATATCATTGTGCCCAAAAACCAAGCAACGTTCCACCACAATTGTCTACGGGCCATAATTTGGTCCTCATCAACATTATTGGTGTCTATTTTTTCACTCTCAATTAACTGATCAGCAAGAAATGCTTTCAGAGGAGGACCTCTGCCAGCCACGCCCACTGTTATCAGTAACATTGCCACATAAAAAAGTCCAAACGGAGGATGAAAACACAGTATGATCAATCCCTGCAAGTTTAATGGTTTTCAATATCATCAGTCTTACTGAAATTATGCTAAATGATTGCATCAGTACTTGTTTCAATAGCATACAAGTAACCTTTTTTTTTTAAAAAAAAAAAATCCAATATTAACAATAATGCTAATGATTATACTAAACAATGCTTTATGTACTTGCCTTTGCATATATAATCCAAAGATCAACTTCATAACATATTATTAAAAGTGCGGATGTTTAATTGGAAATCACATTTCAACTTTAGTTGTATTTTTCTGTGAAGTTCTTAATCATAGCATGGGCTATGACGCAGTTAGCGTATACCTAGTGGCTCACACAATCTACTCAAATTTTAAAATAAAATTTTAAAGTAATCTTTAATCTTTATGCATTTTCAATAATGATTCACTAAAAGTTATTAAACAATCTCATTAAATTTAAAAATTTTCGACTTTAAGTTTATTTTACACACACTCTCTCTCTCTCTCTAATTTTCTCTTTAGAGTTTTTCATCTATAGTTTTAGTTTGAGCCACCACTGATCAATCAACAATAGCTCACTTTTTTCTCTCTTCGTGTTATTGGTCATTGCTTTCAATAAATTTAAATTTGTTATTTTATTGATAGATTTGTCTTTTATTTTTCTTTTAGTCCGTGGAGTTATATACCCTTTATAAATATTTTATTCTCTTTTATAAAGGTTTTTTTTACTTTGTAAATGTCTTATTTTTCCTTTTTATAGGTATCTTCTTCTTCTATATAGCCATTGCTTTATATTTCTGAATGAAAATAATATCTATTGACTTTGAACTACTATTAATCTACTTTGTGTGATGATCAAGATTTTTCAAGATTTTATAACAATTTTGTTGAGGAGCTTCATTTAGAAAGATGCTGCTACATCAAAATAATTTTGAAGTTATGCATAAAATATCTAAATAATGTATTAAATTATTCAAATCATTATATTAGATTTAATCATTATTTTCAATACCAATGTCTTGAATTGTAGATGTGATATGACTATTAAATTAAATGAATTAATGACATTATTTTATCAAAAATCTTTTTAGATTTTTAGAAATTTCTACTATGTATCATTGAAAATAAAATATGACTATCCATATTTTTAGAACTCTTTAATATTTATTAATTAAAATTATAATCCATAAAATTCATTGTGTTTGTGAAATTTTGAATTTTCCATTTAAATCATAAATGGTAATTTTATTTTTATACAATTAATCTTAAGTTATAAGGTATTAATTAATTTAAAATATGAAAAAATAAAATTTGCCAAGGAGATAAAGCAACAAAACTAAAACTCATAAAAAATAATTTTGCTTGTGAAAAGCATTCTTTGAGAAATAAATTATAATATCAAAGTAAATAAAAAAATTGTTAGACTAGATTGGTCAAACCTAAGTCAAAACTCTTTTTTTATCTTGACAATATAGATTGATAAGTTTTAACATCCATTTCAAGTGTTAATCTTGCAGATATTTAGTTAGTATCACATTGAAACTTGAATGAAAGCCTTAGTCTCAAAAATTGAAATTTGCAGTCATGAATTGGAAGGTCGTGACTGCTATCTTGCAGAAGAGTTGGATTAATTTGGATAAATGATTTCACGGTGTATTTCATGTCTAGTGTCGTGACTGCTACTTTGGCATTCACTTGGAGGAAATCAAGTCTTCAATCACATTATGCCAAGTGTCCCAAAAAACCGTTGGAACATCAATTCATGGTAGCGAAATTAAGGTCGAAACCCCAATTTTAGTGAAACAACACTTTTATTTACGCAGACGAAATCATGGTGACTATCGCGTCTAAAGAGAAAAAGTAGACACCGCGAATTTCACTCTTATTTGAGGGACGTAATGACTATTTTTCCTAAAAAACCAAGACCTGTCATTAGATACAAACGAAGTTCCCCATCATGATTGAGAAAAATTCAGTGTTATGTGAATATCACGACCATGACTATACAATCTTGACCACGAATATTGTCTGACAAACATTAAATGTAAGATTTGCCTAGTGCACCTTGGAGATTAGTTTTATTTGTAACGTCTTTTTGGTGATTATAGCTTATAAATACACTACCAAATAGACTTGAATGTAAGATAATAACCTTCATTTGTTGCCAAACTCTTGTAAACTTATTTCTCAAAGCTTTTAATTTTTTGTATTTAAGTTGTTATTATTGTTTGGTGTAAGTATAAAACATCATTGGGTTTAGGTTTAAGAGTTTGCCTTTTGATTATAAAACTCTTATTTAAGTGTTAGCCTTAAACACTAGTGAGGTTGTGTATGAGCCTTTGTAAAAACACAAGTTGTAAAATTATATGTGAGTTTTAAAACACAATTGTACATTAGTAAATCACCCAATTGGAAGAATTAGAGAGTGGATATAAGTTGATTAATACCCAAACCACTATAAAGCTTAATGTGTTCTATTCTTCTTCTACTTTTTCTATTTCTTGCTTAACAAACCTTTCCCTCCAAAATTTAAAATTTTCCATCAATTCAACCTCCTTCTTAGTGCATAAGAGCCAACAAGTGGTGTCAAAGCTTGGTCTCAAACAATTTCTTAATTGAGTGAGAAAAAATCATGACACTAGAAGGAATCTACACTCACCTTAAGACTTACTTTGATGGAACCAACTATACTCGTTAGAAGTATATAATGAAGATCTATTTAGATAGTTATGTGGTGGATTTGCAGGACATTGTAACAAAATAATGAAAGCTTTCAACCAAAGTGGTAAATGGCAGTGAATAACTAATTCTAAGGGAAAAATGGGTGGAAGCATATAGAAAATCAAATGGGAAGAACAAGAAAGCAACAACCATTCTTCTTAGCTCCTTATCAAGAGAGGAGATTGGTATAGTACAACATTGCCTAACAGTCCATGGAATGTGGAAGGCATTGGAGAACTATCACAAAAGAACTACATTTGTGAAATCAAGTAGATTGAAAATATATATGATGGAGTAAGAGCTCTTCATGACGAAAGAAAATGAAAGCATCACTGACATGACAAATAGACTCCCCTTCATTGTAATAAACATGAAGAAGTTTGCAAGAATTCTCAGCAACCATAAGGTAGACACTAAAATTCTCAAATCTCTTCCTCTTGAGAAATTTGGTGCTAGAGTTTGTAGTATATAAGAATCCAATTTGGAGATTGGAAAGGTGCAAACAAATGTCCTTATTGGCAAGCTACTTAATCATGAGTTGAACTTAAAGAAGGATGCAGAGATGAAGAAAATGAAAGGACAAGGAGACAAAAATGAAAAAGTAGAAAAAGACTCTTGCTCCCAAATCTTCAAACAAAGATAAGGAGGTTAAAGTTGCCTGTAATAATAGTGATGAGAATGAGAAGAATGAGGAGGAGCTAGCCATGCTTTTAAGGATAGAAGGAACTTCAAGAGATCATCTCCCAATTTCAAAGGCAAGAAGAATGAAGTAACTTGTTATGAATGTGAAAAACAAGGTTACATCAAATTCAAATGTCCCCAGCTCAAAAAGAAGAAAAAGTGGGACAAGGAGAAGATGAAGAGCTTCAAGGCTACATAGGATGATAGCTCAAGTGAGAAAGAAGAAGATGAAAAAGTTGCCAACCTATGTTTCACGACTCAAGAGGACTCCTCCAATGAGATAAGTACTTCTCATCATTGTCATGATTATGAAGACTTGGATGATATGGATGATGAGCTTCTTGAAGCTTTGACCTTGAGATGTGATAAATACAAATCTCAAATGAAAACTTACAAGAAAAAGTGTCTAAACTTGAGGATGAATTTAAAAATTTAAATGATCTTATAAGTAACTTGAGGACTTCTAATGAAGAACTCAAAAAATCCTTAGAAATCTTTTTAAATCTTCATCATCTCTTGATTCTCTAAGAAAGAAAATGACACTTTAAAAGATAAAGTTATTAAGCTTATAAATTCCACCTCAAAATTTCACAAAGGGAAAGAAGTTTTGGATATGCTCATTGTATCTCAAAGACCACCCTTAGTGAGACATGGTTTAGGCTTTAATGGAGCTTCCTCATCTACATCTTCTCCTCATACATTCATTAAACACTTTAAACTTTTAGTATTGAGGTTGTTGGAAAGAAAAGTGTTCATAGCTCTAAGTCACCTATGCTTAAGGACGAAGTAAAGGCTCTTAAAGGCTCAAGAGCTAAGTCTTAAAAAGCAAATTATGCATACATCTATACCAAGAGGCATGTTCAAACACACACACACATACACAAAAACCTCTCTTCTACTCATCACTCATGCACTTGCATACATTTTCATAATCAAAGTATGAGAAGACCTACTCATACTAAAGTTGTACATAGGGAAAGACTCATCTACATCTTTTCCTTCTACATCCATTAGAGTATCTACATTTAAAACTTCTAGTAGTAAGGTTGTTAAGAAGAAAAATGCTCATAGCACTAAGTCACATATGCCTAAGGGCAAAGGAAAAGCTCCCAAAGACTCAAAAGCTAAATTCCCAAAGAGCAAATCATGTATACATCTATACCAAGAGGCATGCTCAAACACGCACACATACAAACGTTTTTTCTACTCATCACCCATGCATTTGCATACACTCACAACCAAAGTAAGAGAAGGCTTCCTATTCATACTAAAGTTGTGCATAGGGGAAACACTTATAAGTTCAAACTTCAATGCCACTATTGCATGAGGTATAGACATATTCATGTCTTTTGCTACATCAGGAAGGCACACCTTAAATTATAGGACACTTCTAAGCCTAACCCCCACGGACCCAAGTATAAGTGTCCATGCTATTAGAAATTGGTGTGAGTGTTAGCAATCGTCGCTAATCCATCATTAAAGTTAACAGACTTTTATGGCACGAAATTTATCAAAGGACTAGTAAGACATTAACGAGGAATTATTTTACAATGGATATTTGGTTTGTCGCTATTGTAGTACTGGCTTATTACTAACAAACAAGGTTCATCGTTAAGCTATGCATATGTGAAACAGTTGTTGTTTCGCATATGCATAGCGATGAATTATTTCCGTCGCAAATTTTAACAAAGGAATTTATTAATCGCTAAGTGTGTAAGTAAAACATGTGTTTCACTTAGTCTTAGCTATGATTTTAGCAACAGATGTGTCTGACGCTCAATTAGAATATTAAACCAACGTCTTCCCCCTCCTTGGCACCGATCCCCTCAATCCCTCTTTCCCTATTCTTCTCTCTTTCTTTTGCTATCAATTTCCTGCTTTTCTTCCACTCTTTGTTGTCGTTTTCTTTCTTCCCATCCACTTTCTAACTCTACTTTTCAGTTTGTCTCATTAACTTTTGCTCACTCACTTAATTTCGCTCTCTTACTTTTGGTTACGACATTGACAGTCTTCGGCTAGCTTCAGTTTATAAGTATGTGTTATACTAGTTGTTATTGATTATCTATTTGTTGTGTTTGATATTTCTAGGGTTAGGATTTTCCTTGATTAATAGTGAATGAATGGTTTGTTTATATATGGTTTTGTTTGCCGAGATATTAATAGAATCAATGAAAAAATAATGTTTGTTTCAAGAATTTTTATGATTTTTTTTTTTTGCAGTATTAGTACTCCAACAAAAACATTTCTTTGTTGTATCTTTGGATTGTGTTAACAATAAGTGATACATTCTTTACTTTCCTTAGTAATTCTTGATTTGTTGATTGATGTGTGTTTTCTTTATGTTGAACTTGTTTAGAATTATAAAAATTGTAACTTGTGTGAAATCTTTGTTAGATAATAATCTTCAAGAATTTTGTTCTTTATTCTTTATGCAGCTAGCATATTGATTTTGGGTATGTAAATCTTGTGGGTTAGTTTATGGGTTCTTGGGATGGTTTGTGGATAATGGGTTCTTGGGTTGGTTTGTGGATTTATAGGCTCTTGGAATATATATATATATATATATATATATATATATATATATATATATATATATATATATAGAGACACACACACAGTGTTATAGTGAAGAAAAAACAAATATTAGGTGTATTAATTGTGGTTGAGTGTGTGTT
>CATIWR010537686.1:0-15978 GCA_949677035.1 Omphalea diandra
GTCACAAACTTCAAGTGCTGGAATAACAAGTTTTTAGAGAAAAGTTGGAACATAAAACACAAGTTTCTTTTGTCATTCATCATATTAATACAAAAAACCAGCTCATACATCTGGTACAAACATGTTGAATGCTGTTTTACAGCTCATTGTCCTCACAAATACACAACCATCATGCTGTCACAGAGGCATGGTTATAGGTTCAGCTTTTTACCAAAAAGCTACTAACAAATCTCTTCAAAAATATTTTCTTAAAGTCTTCTAGAAGTATGTCAATGACCAACAAAAATGATAATGGAATCAAGCAGGAAATCAGCTCAAAGAGTATGTTAGAGAAAGGTATAGTACTTTATGAGCTATTTGATTGCAATGGAACATGCAATATAGTGGCTTAAAACTTGTCTTTGATTACAATCTAAAATATTGGTTAAAATTGTTTGTCTCCTCTCATTCTGTATTGAGATGAAAATCTCCACTCTTATTTCTTCACAAACTGTTGATTAAGATTTTGTTATTAGTGATGAATCAATGCAATCTGGTTGGTCTCCTTTCCTAAAGAGATTTAATGTATCTTGAGTTATAGAAATTGTGATGTGATAATATTTCTGTTGTAAAATATATCAGATCTTTTTCTTGTTTTCTTTTTCTATAAAGTTGAATAATCCAAACCTTCCCTACTTGTGCATTGCTCTGATCACTGAGATAAGTCATCATCAGTCTAGTGTATTAGATTTGCGAATGATTCTAGAGGTTGTTTGCCAAAATTTTTCTGAAGAATGATAACATGCTCCCTTAGGATTGTATATGTTGTTTATGTTGATATTGATTTCTATGTGCAAAGCATTTATCCATTTTTGTGGTGATATATATTACACAAGGTTTCTTTTCAAATATTAATGGAATTAAGGTAAGCCATTCAGATTGTGATATAATTTCGTTGATGTGTTATTGTAAACATTCAAAAGACAAATTATTTAAAATTCAATTCCACATTCTGTAAATCTTAAAAGAGAAAACATGGATATTATATTCCAAGTATAAATTAGATAGTTGTTTAGGTTGTGGTGAACATTCTCTTATTTCCCTATTATATTCCACCCATTTATGATAACAAAAAAAAAATATTATTCATTTGCTTTTATTTTAGAAACCATGTATGTCTTAACAATACGGATAATTTTTTTGCAATCCCCTTAGCAAAAATGTAGATTATGATAGTGAGTTTGGCTTCTTATTGTCTTTTCAAACTAGATTGTTTCTTATTTCTGATACTAGTTTGTCAATTTATATTTGCTTAAACTTTTGCTCCCTTTTTTTTTTTTTTTTTTGGTATTGCAATGGTATAATTTTGTCAGTCAGATCATAGTATAAAATCACAATCACACTTCATGTGGTTTCTATGCGAGTGGAATTTGCAATACTTGGGCTAAATAGCTTAGGGGTTTTGGTGATGATTGGGTTGGTTTATCTTGAACTTGGCTGTTGTACATTGACTTCATGCTGGAGGCATTTATGTCTTATCTTGATTATTTACTGATAACACTTCATGTTACTTTTGCATATTATCTTTGTGACTATCAGATTCACAGCATATTTTATCTTTTGTGACTGTTACATGGACCACATGTTTCTTTTTCTTGCTTTCAAAAGATGAAGTTGCGATTGCAGATAATTATCTTGCAGCTATCATATCACGTATTGCAAGTCCTAGTAACATCTTATTTCGCATGATCTTGGTTTTTGTTTTGATTCTTGCTTAATTTACTTGGTCTTCTATGCTCCTCCCTATATGGGACAACATTTGACCTGACATTCCAGCTTCAGATTTAGGGATTAATGATAGGATTGAACTGGAATTACTGGATGATTTATTTTTCTTGTGAATATGTATACAAGGAAGTTCAATAAACTTTAGTGGCCGGGTCCAATTGGTGCAGTGCCCTTTGTCAGATATGGCACAACATGCTGAAAATTGTGGTTATCCAATCAACAACATCCATCAAAGGATGGATGGGATCTAGTTTTTCATGTCAGAAGCTTTGGAGGGAATTGAATATTTAGTTGTTGGTTCTTGTGTTATGCGTTCTTCAAGAGTGCAAGTGCTTTTATCCGGAAATAACTACATTACAATACATAGAAACTCCAGGTAATATGGATCTGGCAAGTTTGCAACAGTAGAGAATGCATCCACCATATGGTTACCGCAGATCTAGTGTGTATTGGAGTTCTGTTATTTCTATGTGTTGCCTGAGACAGTGGTTCTTTCACAGAGTTATTCTTATGGCAAATGCAAACACTTGTCTGTTTCTCCAATTAGGTTTTGATTAAATATATTGAAAATAGATAAGGAAAAAGAATCTTTTTGAGACATGAAATGGGGCTTTGAAGACCATGATCTGGAGCCTAATAGAAAAATGGCAAAGTTTACAGGCAGTCTATTATGCATGGTTTTCTGATGAGTGGTCCAGAGAAAAAGCAAAAAAATTCAAATACTTCGGTTTAATGTTAGTTATTGTTTGCAATAATCCTTTGGTGCTATATGCCGGTTATCAATTGCATTGATTCGACTGTTGTTTTTAACCTCTAAATGCTTGCTTCATATTGATAAGTGAAGATAAATTGTTTATGTTTGCAGCAGAAATTTAGATCTGTGCCAATCAGCCATAATCAATTTGCGAGATGAATCCACAAAGCCAGGGGATCAACTCTTCTCCAGCAGAACCCCCTTTGAAGCGTAAACGAGGCCGTCCCCGAAAGGATGAGAGCCTGGTACAAGGCGAGAACATGCCTGCAACACCTGTAGCTGATATTATAAAGAAAAACAAGCAGTGTGCAGGTACTGTTTCCGATGAAATGGTGGGTCAAGTGGTTTCTGGTGTCATTGAGGGCTCATTTGATGCTGGATATCTTCTTAAAGTTAAGGTAGGTGATTCAGACACTCATCTGAGGGGTGTTGTGTTTCTACCGGGCAGATTTACTCCCATCACAGCCTCCAATGATGTGGCTCCACAAGTGAAAATGTACAGGACAGATTTGCCTGTGCCAGCATTGAATCCAACTCAGGTCCTTGGCCCTGTTCCTTCCTCACAACAAAGTGATAAACAACCTGTTGAACTTCAAAACCAATCTGCTGAGCTTGAAAATCTTGCACCAATAGTTGAAGTCCAAGGGCTGTCATCTGAGCTTCAATCCAGTATTCCAACTGCACCAAACCAATCTGCTTCTTGTGTGCTTCCTTGGACTGATAACCTGCCAATAAGTAGTACAGGTTCTTCCTTCGGAGGCATAGTTGCCCCACAACAAATTCTGGAGTCAGGACTTGGAAGCCAATCCACCTCTGTTATGCCACAGATACTGCATGATAAAGTTGCTCAACAAGATGAATTTGAAGCTTCCATAACAACAATGCCTAATATAAATAAGGACGGAACTGAGCAATCAAAATCAGTGCGGCAATCAGCACCTTCTGTTGATAGTTTTCCTAACACTACTGGATCTGTTAATCTTGGCCTAAAAATTCAACATCAGGCAGCTGGTAATGAATTTAAGCCTAGTCAATCAATTGATGGTGGAGTGAAAAGCCCAAACTCTGAGCACAACCAAGTTCCTGTAATCACTGAACCTGCAATCATGTCTGCTGAATCAGTTGGAATAAACATAGGGACTGAAAAACAGGCTTCTCTGAAGAAAGCTGCGCCACCAGAGGTTGCTATGAATATTATCAGTGGAAATGATGCACCCCACATGAATGGGAATCCTGCAACTGATGCTGCTAATGTTACAGAGTCAGATTCAAAGTCTGCACCAACGACTGCCCTTCCAGCAATGCTGTTTGAGAGAGAAGCTATTTCTTCTGCACCCAAGCTTGGCTCTGAAGGATCTTTGCAGAAGATGATAGAACCCCAGCTGTGCAGTTCTTCTGTTGCCACAAGCATCATGAAGGTGGACTCTAATTCTGCACCAGTAACCAGCTTACCAGTAACCGTGTTTGAGAGAGAAGATATTCCATCTGAGCCCAAGCTTGTCTCTGCTGGACCTGTTCTTCCTAGAATGACTGAACCTCTATCCTGCAGCTCTTCTGGCATGACCAATAATGTGGATTGTAACTTGAAGGATGCAATCCCACCAACAGAATCTTAGGTTTGTTTATCCATTGATTTGAACACAATCCGGGTGGGATAGTTATGTCTGAAGCTACAAAAACAGGAAAAAGCTGTGATAGATACGGCAGATGAAGTGGCAGGTTAGAGAATAAGCATATAAAGCTGCTTGATATTGCTATCGTCTAGAGTATATAAGTAAAAAATTTGGTCTTCATGGTTGTGTGATGGTAGCTGCTTGTCTACCTCTGACTCTGGCTCTGGTAATGTTTTTGTCAGAAATGGAGCTGTTGTGGAGGCAGATTTTGATGATAATTATAATTTAGCTGAAACTGATGTCTTTGTTTTGAATTTATCTTAAACTTGTTTGCATGCTCTTGTCTTGGAAATCTAGATGATCATGCGATTCATGACTGGTTTTTCAGAGCAATGGATCTATTTCCTTGCTTCTTTTCTCACATTGTTGTGGATTCTCCACTTGAATTGAGAGAAAGTGATGCAATGCTCAATGTTTTACCTATTAATTATTGACCTTCAATTTCATCTCTCTTTTTTTCAAAAATATCTAACCTGCAACCCCAACCAGGATTATAAAAATATTTAGATACCAACGACCGCATCAGCAAAAGTTTCGTTCTGAGTATGAATGTCACACTTGAACATTATTACGGGTCCTGCATATGAAAATTGTAGTATGTAGCAAAGGAATGCTCCTCTCCTACCCCGTGATAAGTGCAAACTGCTCAGGAGAACCATCTTCAACGCTAGAGACAGCATGGTATGTCCATTGCAAGACGATAAATCTTCACCATGTACACACTGATAAATCTTCATTATGCACGTTAGGCTATCGGACAGGAACCCTCGAAAGAAACCTCAAGTACTAGGTATAAATTGATAAGGCAAAAGAAGTCCAAAAAAGAAGCGCGGGAAGAGAGGTTAGAGGGGAACCACAGAAGAAAAAGAGAAAACCCGGTCAAGCTAATTTGCAACCATATGTTGCAGCACGGACTGCAAAATCCCATAGTTTGCCACGGCAAATAAATATAAATCTGTGCCAATTGATTTGAGGCGTAAGCTAAACTGACAAGGGCCACCAGGCTGTCCAATAGAGTCATAGTAGCTCAGAAATTTCACACCAGAAATCTCAAACCAAGCAAGTATGAAAAGGAACAGTACCATCTAATCAAGCACACTAAGATAGCAATTGTGCAAAATTTAGTAGAATCGATGTTTCTACAGTGCATATGCTATTAGCGAAGAAACAACGCAGCCTGAATTGGTTTGCCATGAAAAGCACATTGATGCAACTAGCACCAGTCCATAATACTACCAACAAAACAAAGAGATAGCACAATCACACCAAAACTGCTCAACTATATCCTACTTGCTGCTGCTGCTGCTGCTGCTGCTGCTGGGGCTGCTGATAATTCCCATATCCAGGATAGCCTCCGTAGTACATGTTAGGATCTTGAGGAGCAGGGGCATATCCATAATTCTCATATCCTTGCGCATATCCATAATATCCAGCATTCCACTGACTAGCATCTGGCTGAGGCTGATGAACAAGGCATCCAGTAGAACTATGAGGTTCGAGGACAAATGCCAATTTATTTGCAAACCAAAGTGAAAATCTGGTAATGGAAACAAACCTGTTTGTTTGAAGGACTGCGTCCCCATGAAAGCCGAATATTTTGTCCACTCAACTGAACTCCATTCAAAATCCGCAATGCTTCCTCTGCACAGCTCCTGATCCATATGCACAAATGACAATTAAATACAATAATTTCTTCCATTAGAGATGCTTCAAGTGCATGTTATTCAGTCGATGTACTCACCTGTCAGCAAACTGAACAAACCCACAACGCTTGCCTGCAGGTATCTTCACATGTAATAATTGCCCATACTGACCAAAAAGCTCTCTCAAATGATCGTCCGTCACATTAGAGTCCAAATTGCCAACAAATATCTGCTTTGAAAGTTGTGTCACAAAAAGGTTGCAAAGAAACAATATGTATACCAAAAACAAATGAGTACCCACAGTTGTATTATTTGGGTCGTTCTCGTTCTCACCCTGACTTTGAGAGTTCTGATATGAAGCTGCATATGACAACTAAATGTGAAATGTGTAAAAACAAAATGCAGAGAGGAAGCAGATTCCTCTTCACAGCGATAAACCAGCAATTAAAAATAAGAGAAAATGTCATTTGAATAACAGTTGAAAATAAAGTTTATTATTTTACCCTTAGATTGGTTCTTTATGCCTCAGTTTGCAGACAAGTGACAAAAAAAAAAAAAAGTATAAAAACATATTGAATCACAGTTGAGAATAAGGCTAAATAATTTTTTTCTTACATAATACCTGAAGAGATTAAACAAATAAAACACTTGAGGCTTACTCTTACCATATAAAATATCATGAGCAAATAACAGCAGATTGTCAGGCCAATTCTATAAACTTTGCCTTGACACTAACATTATAAGTGTATGCCATTTCTCAGAAAGAACTGTTTCTGGCACAATGCGATTAGTAAAATCAACCAGAGCTACTAATATCATGCAAAATGCCATGCAGAACATGCACAGTCTAGCAGTTTAATGGACAAATAACCATACAGAATAAATGGAATACTCCAAGTATACAGAACAAATATTCTCATGCCACGTCAATGTTGTGAAAAGGAAAAAAAAAAAAAAAAAGAAAAACCTGAAACACCGATGACAATTCCTTTAAACAGAATACAGATATTTAAATGAAGAAAAATTGACAAAAGTTTTTTTTTTCTCAAAAAAGAAGGAAATTAAATGGGACGACAAGGAGAGATAACAGTCCCAAGCCAAAAATAACAGTGGAATTATGAAAATAAAATATGAGGCAACAATCAAAATTATAACCATCCTGCCATGCAGTTTCAGAGTTGCTGCATTACAACAGCATTCCTCAAGAATTATCTTGACATCAACTGAAATCTAGAAAAATACAGACATGTCATCTAATTTGTTAATTAGAATCGTGTAATTCCCAGTAAAGAGGGAAACATAAACATAAGAACGAATTTCTAGAAATCCAGAAAGGGAAATAAAAATAAAACTAAGCCTTCTCTAATGAAAAATAAATTGATATGTTACTGAACTGATAGATATTTAGAAAAACAGAGCAGTAACTGAATGCAGCTTGACTGACAACTTAACCAGTAGACGGACAGAAAGATGCTTTGAAGAATGTAGCATAATCGATGCCACATAAAAGCTTAAATAAAGGACACGACAAAAACTAAAAACTGACCTAGGAGAGGCACGGACTAAAGGGTAACCAATTCAGCTGAAATCAGTCCCAGGCCCCTAGACGATAGAGCCTCTTGACGCCCTGCTCTGAGACAACAGGAGTTCTATAAGTTTTGCAAGTTTTAAAATTTTAATAGAATTTATTGCCCAAATGTTAAAGGAAAGTACAGGAAGGAAATGCTTGGGAAACTGCTGCTATCTTCAAAACATAACTGAAAGACAGCAAACTTAACAAAAATGTTAAGAATACTACACATCATATGGTAATTTCAAAATCATATAAATGAACTATCATTTCAAATGGGCAATCATGAATACTATGCATGATAAAAAGTAAAGAACACCAGGATTAGAGAACAAGCATTCAATTAAAACATCATCAAGAAATGCTGAGAACCATACCTTTAGGATACTGCTGGCCAGTAGCCGCTTTTTTGTTTGTAGCTAGCCCTATACGCATAGGCCTTGTTGAACATAAAGTGCCATTCATCTCACTCATAGCACGTATCTGTTCACTTTCATCTCCAAACCGAACAAAGCCATACCCCTTAGTGCGTCCAGTAAGCCTGTCAATGACAACTTTTGCACCCTTAACTGAAGGATAACGGACCCGGAATGTCTCTTGCAGCTGGTAATCTGTAACATCAGCAGCCAAGTCTCCGACAAATATGGTGAAGTCAGGAGCATCATCACGCTTATCACCCCCACTAAAAGATGCCCAGTTCAGCCTGAAATTCTGCTCACCATTTGGCATGGGGGTACCATTGTACGTCTGCAATATTCTTTCAGCAGCCCCATGACTTGAAAACTCGATAAAGCCATAACCTTCAATTTGATTAGACTGCTTATTACGAATGACTTTCACAGAAAGAACCTGAAAAACATAAGCACCTTCAGTAACCATGCCAAGAAAAATAAAACCATCCCAATCATAACCATTGTCTTCACTAAATGTCTGTTTTTTTTAAACCAAAAAAAAAAAAAAAAACAAACCCTCATAGCTAAAAGACGAACCATAACGTAAGTATAAAAGATATTTGATCTATGTGATAAAGATCCTTTTTTTAAAAAAATACGATTCATTATTGAAACCATAGAATGAAACAATAGGCAATCCAAGAAAACATTGGGCACAGCCAATCCAATAAAAAGAAAATAACGAATGGCCATATACACACAAAGCAAACAAAAAAGAAATGGAGCAGAAATTTTATGCACCAAAAGAAAAAACCTTAAGCGTGACCAAAGAGACATGTAACGTTTTATTATTACTACTATTATCATTGTTTTGCATGTTTACCTCGCCAGTATGAGCGAAACAGCTATGAAGATAAGCCTCATCCATCCAATACTGCAAATCCCCGATCCAAAGCGTTCGAACCTCATCCGCACTAGCAGGCTGCTGTTGCTGAACAGGTAGCTGATGCTGCCCCTGAGGCGGCGGCGCCATAGAAGGCTGGTGCGCCCACATAGATGGTGGCGGAGGCTGCGACTGGGGAATCGGAGGCATCATCATCATGTAAGGTGGAGGCGGCCCTTGCTGGTACTGTTGCGGAGGCGGTGGCGCCATTGAAGGCGGTTGCGGAGCCACCATCGATGGCTGCGGCGCCATGCCTCCAGCTCCTGGCTGCTGCATCATAGTTAAATAGAGAAAGAAATGGCAAGGAGGAAAAGGGAAACCCTAGACTTGGAGAGGATGAATATAAAGATGGATCGGGAATATTTATCTTTTCTTTTTCTTCATCAATCAATTATGGGACACGTATTAGTGCCGCGTGGCAGCTGTCGAGTGAATTTTCCAGGATTAGTTAAAATACGGGCGCGTCTAGGATAATTATCTCGAGTCTTATCTATATGACCGTCCGACATGCCCTCTGATGTTTGTGACGGATTAAGAGAAAACGGAAGTAGCACATAAGTAGCAAAATTGTCACCGCTCTGGCTGCAACATTTAAGAAAAGGTCTGATGACAAAAAAATATCTTGAACTTTAATTCAATTTTCAATTGCACTAAAAAGTTTTTATTTCATTAATTTTACTATTAATTTCAAAATATAATATTAATTATATTTGAAGTTAAAATAAAATTTAACAAAAATAATTTTTAAATTAATCTATCATACACATAAATAAAATTTAAGCACATCATATGAGATTCAACTAAACAATTAACACTATATTTAACTATAGTCCAAGTCAAATAGTTAATCAATTAACCTAAACGTGAATCTCACGTGCTGATGAATTAAAATTCATCGCGTGATCTATCTAGACTTAGAGATGAACTTTATCTTTTAGAAATTTGATTAAAAATGGCTCCGGTCATTCACCATAGCTTCCATTTCACAACGACTCTGTTCACGAACACCATCAACGAAAAATCTCCTTACTCAATTAATGCCATTAAGCACAGCTCCTCCTGTCACTCTAGCACCATTCGCGAAAATAGTGATAAGGCTAATTCATGGCACGAGGTGGAAAGAAGAAAATAGAGGCATGTCTCACTTTTGTTTGACATGACATTACAAAAAAATTACTGATTAAGTGATTAAATTTAGCTACTACATGAATATTGTATCTATTTAACTATCACTTAACGATCACTCTACTATCATTTAAAGTTGAGTTGAGAGAAAATAAAATTAGCTATCATTTTGCGACTAAATAGAGACCACAAATTAGCCAACATATAACCACCACAGAGAATGGTCTCAAAATGTGAAGAGAAAATAAGATGAGTGATTGAGCTATTAGTTTGAGACTATAAAGTGGAAACTAATTTACCGACCACAAAAATATGATCATTACTTCTCACGCCACAAGGTAGCTCTAATAATAGCTAAGATTTAAAGATTACATACGTGGTCTTTAAATAGCTATCATTATATGTGGTTGTTAAAACTGTTAGAAAACATCTAATTTAGCAATCACAAATAATGTGGTAGTTAAATTTAATAAAATGTATAATTATTTATAATATTATATTAAATTTATTACAATGTTATATAATTAATTACATATTATAGTATTTATAGTATTTTATAATTAAATATACTAATATATTAATTATAATATTTTATAATTAATTATATTATATATTATAATCTTATATAATTAATATCCTAATATATTAATATTATCTATTATAATATTATATAATTATATTATACAATATTAATTATATTAAAATATAATATTATATATATATATATATTATAATATAAGTAAATATATTATATATTAAAATATACTTATATACTTATATTTAATATTATAATATACCCATCAAGGTTAACGACCACCAACGTCCTGGGGATCGCTAACCTTGATGAAATACTTCAAGGTTAGCGACCACAAGATTTTAAACTTAAACAACGACCACGTGAGTTATGGTTCTCTATATGCATTTTTAAAATTTTGACTTGCAGAAACCCAATATCGAGCTACTCCTTCCTTGCCCCTAAAATCTGAAACCCTATCCTTAGTTTCTTTCCTTCTACCTTTCATTCTTCTATTTCTTCTTCTAAAACCCTAAAATCCCTAATCGAGGGACTCAAAAATCCCTGGAGAACTCAAAATTTTCCAATCTCTTTGAACCCCCAAATCCCCAAATTCTATTGCTTGGACCCAAATCCTCAATCCCCAACCCTTCGATTTTCTATCAAACCTCCAAACCCAAAATCCCCAATATCTTTATTTGGGCATCTGTTACCAGTTTAATCCCTCCTCCTCCTGTCGCCACCATGAGTTTTTTCGTGTTTATGGCGGTGCATCCCTAAATTTTCTTCAACATTGCTAACATTGTCACTTTTGTGCGCAACTTCCCTGCCATGCAGGCGAGGTCAAGTGTGCACACAGACACTCCACTCCACTCTTCCTTAATGAAGCCTTATTGTTGTTTGATCATCTCATTTTCACCGTCTATCATCGAATACTCAAATGTGAGCTTTTTATCCTCAAATCTAGTAGATAATTGTCTAGTAACTCATTTGATTTATGTTTAGATTCCTAGTAAACATAGGAAGAATTGAAATCTCATTTTTTTAAAGTTTTTATTAAGGACTTTATTGAGTGATTGTTGTTTATGTTTGCTTAATTAAGTTTATTTTCTTTCAATTTTCACGTGAGCTATTTGCCTTATCCAGACAAAAGGTTTAACTTTGAAGAGTGAAAAGGAGAATGGTAATTTGGGATTTCAAAGTGTAATGAACACATCACCTACTGTAGCAAGAAAACAAAGCTGCTTCTATTTTTGTTTGTGGGTTTAAAAGAGAAAAACCATTATGCTAAGTTTTGAGGATTATTTTTATGCTTTCTCTCATCATCACTTTTTTAGCATTTTTTGTTGTTTTCCTAATATAAGGTAGTCTTTTTTTTTTTTTTTTTTGCTTATCTTTTTCTAGATTTGGTTAGATTTTGAATGATTTTGTTTTTATCTTTTTTATGTTGCTTCTAAATTTTAAATGGAATTTCATTTTAATTTATGTCTCAGCTTATACTTCTTCCAGTTTAAGGACCTATGTTTCTGATATTGATTATAAGTTTCTATACTTGGGCTCAACTAATTTGTTTCTTTCATCATATACCAGTGTGCATGAGATTGAAGCTAAAGGTTTCTATAACTATAAAATTTTAAACTTCTGTCAATTATATAATTTCACCTACTTGTAATTTTAAGAAGTTAATTTTATCAGTTTTAGTTTTAATAGGCTGAAGATGCCTTGTCTCAAGCCATTGATTAGAATGGTTGGATCATTGTTAATTTTGTTGCATGTGTGAATACATTTTAAATGATTTCTTTTGTGCTCGAAGTTGGAAACTTTTATTTCATTCTCTTGATGAGAGTTTAATCTCTTATTTCATAGCTTCTTTAAACTTTGATCATTGAGTAGGTTCTACTTGTGGTTTGTTTTCGTATAGGTATTAATTTGACATGTTATTGCTCCTATTTTTATCTTAAACATGCTGAGATAACTAGAAAAATTTTATGTGGATGCATGCATGCTATTTGATGTTTCCAATGGATTGGAAACAAATTTTTCAAAGCTATAAATGTTTATTCGCAAAATAGTATTTTGGTTTTTTATTTCTTACTTATTGATTGTTGTAATATCTTTATCCACATTCATTGACATTATCACATGAACATATTCATTACATAAATGATATGAAATCTCATATGAACATATGCATTGGATAAATGATCATTTAGTCATGCGATTTGTAGAAGCATGACAATGACACTTGCACTGTTATATTTGGGTCACTTGAACATATATGTAGTGTTTGTATAGTTGCATGACAAATTGTCTTATGTTGTGTGCATGTTATAACATCACAGATAATGGTGTTATAAAGCTTATTTAAGAGTATAAGGAGCATTTAGGGATTAAGAGATGGATGAAGGTGCTTAAGGAGTGAAGAAGAGGGACTAAAACAGGAAAAGAAACCTTTCAACCAATGGAAATAAAGCACCATGATTTTATATTGTTATAATAAGTTTATATCTGCTAATTAGGGTCAGAATTGAGGGGTAAGTCTGGAGGCATTGCAGAAAGAGAGTGAGAGAGAGCTAAGGAAGAAAGAAGAAGAAGAAGAAGAAGAAGAGTGAGCTGCCAAAGGTTTTCTAATTCTTAGACAGTAGGTAAGTTAATTTATCTTTTTCTCAACTGAAATTAACCTCTCATGACATGTTAATCATGCATGGTTAGTGAGAATTATGGAGTAATTGAAGTAGAACTCTTGGATGGAAGTTGTAATCCAAGAGAATAAGAGCTGATTCTGTTGATTTTACTGTTAGAGAAGAATTTTGCACCCACTATTTCATAACCGTAGAAGAGGAATTAAGGAAAGTGAAAAACATGAAAGTTGTAGCTTTATGTCTCATATAAATGTGTATGAAATAGTTTTGCTTGATTTTGTGTATGTGAGGAGATATGACTCCTTCAGTAGGATTGGGTCAAATCCAAACTGAGATTATCTCAGTCTTTTTTTTCTTATATTTTGAAGGCTTTATGTTCTAATTCTAACAAAGTGTAAAACACAAAATTTGTAGGGTTATTTCCTCTCTAAATACTTGTAAACTAGTTTTGATTGATTTGTTGTGTGGAAAGAGTTATGGCTCATTGATTGGGACTAACTCTGTACTGGGGTGAAACCAACTTTTCTTTTGAATATGTTTTCCAAGTATTTGATGGCCATAGATTCAGAATTTGATAATGGTCCAAACTTGAAAGTTGTATATTTATGTCTGATTTACATGCTTGTGAAATATTTTTGCCAAATCCAGCATGGTTGTTGAGATATTGTCCCTTCATCATGACTGGTTGTCAACATGTTACGAACCTACTCACCCTGAGATTGGTCCTTTATTTTGGTGACCTTATAGACTAAATTAGACAATAAGTAAAACATGAGAAATGTTCCGTTATATATTTTGTAACTGATGGTAGATTATTATTGAAATTAGATTTGTATAATTTGAGATACACCCAAGAGAGTAAGACATACTCAGACTAAGAGGACACTACAACAGGGCAACATTTAAAAAATCATCACATTTTGTGTGTGTCAGATATTGACCTAAAATTTGAATATGTTGTCTCATTATGTGTCTAGTTTGTTAAAAAAAAAAAGAATCAAATCATTTGGATAAGTATATCTAGAGTTATTACTATGAGAGTGTAGCGAGCTTAGGCTGCCCTATTAGGAATATATGCATAAAAACTAGGTTCACTTGCATGGATCATACCACAATTGCATACCAAGCATTCATAATCATTTTGACATACTTATAACCATGTATGTATCAAATTCTAGGATCTCAAAACTTTGAGGAAGCCCTAGAGAGAAAACCAAACCTACTGTAAAGGTTGGTAACATTAAAAGGTGAGTAAAAACCATAATTAGATTCAATGTGTGTATGTGATAATTTTATGATATGATTATGTTTTATTACATGTATATATGATTGAATTATTACATGTTACATGGGAATACAAGCCAAATGAGAATCAAATGCTCTTAAGGATTACTTGACTTATCATTTGTGAATAAGCACTTGTACATAGAACTAAAAGGGCATTATGACCGACTTGTCAAACACTTGCAAATCACGTGGAAGATGGACCAATAGGTCCCATTAGCATATATTATATGTTGGCTAGCAAAATCACATGTCACATGAATCGTATGAATATCTCGGGAGCAATGTTTGCCTTGCACGGTCACGACAAAAACTAATCTATTGCACTTGCAATTGCATAGACAACTGTTATACTAACAATGTATCTTGATGATATTTGCTTATGAGTTATGTCATAAGAATTTGATTATTGTTTTTATTCACTGAGTTGCGACTCACCAAATCGCAAATTTTTTTTTTTTCAGATACCGAAGAATAGGGATTGGACACTTTGCTACTTAGAGTTTGCATTGAGACACATGAACCTCAGATCGTTGGCTGAATCCCAACTCTCTCTCTCCTTGTGTCATATACATATATGTACATCAAATACATATTAGATTGTGTGTGTAGGATGGATAAAACCTTTATGCATATGTATTTTGGACATGAATGATATGAGTTTTGTAAAATGAATATGGCTATTACAATTGTAGAATCTTTTGGTGAATTGTTCTAAAAAAGGCCCTTACAGTTTTTTTTTTTCTATAATGAATGTAGTCATTTTATCTTTTCCTTTTTTTTTTTGGTTTTTTAAATTTCTGGGTTAATAGTTGGATTTCAATATCTAGCATTTAGCTTTGTGATATCTAATTATGACCTTGTAACGACAAATTTTTTCCACCCAAATTATAAAGGCCTTTATTTGGTTAATGTTTCGAAATCTTCCCATTTATGCTTTTCTCGTTTCTACAGTACTTTGGCCTTTATTTGAGCATGCACTTGTTTGCAGAAGCCTATTGGGATAATTGCTATTTTGGATGAAGCTTGGTATAGTTTGAGTGTAAAATATTTAATTATAGGATCTTGTACATAATTATAGAACACCAAATATTTAATTACTGAACGGAAACAAATTTGCGTACCTGTCTCCGCGTTGAATCCCAAATTACTTTGAGTCATAATTACGAAATCTGAAATAAACCACTTTAAGAATTCGTCAGAACGGTTGAAAACGGAAAGCTAAATCTTCCTCTCCTTGACCTTCTCGAAGACGGCTACAATGGGCGTAACAACTAGGGTTTTCTATTATGAGGGCAGGAGAGGGGACCTAGCCTATTTATAATAATTTTAACAGGTCCACCCATCACAGGTTCATGTTAAAATAGGCCTACACTGACCGTCTTCCATATTGGCCCACAAAAGATGTCACAAGCCCATAACTCCATTGATCACATTTTAATTGGGCTTACCCACAATCAATAAACTATATTATTCAATCCGTTTTAATAAATAATTAAAACCAACCCATAATTAATATTAGCCCACATAAAAAAATATTTCAAACATTGAGTTCTTCAGTATGAATTGGTGCTTTTAACTATATAAAATTGCTTATAAGCAGCTTATCCCTATCCTGATTTTCATTTTTATGCAACATATTAACAAAATCAACTCATGGAATATTTTCGA
>CATIWR010537775.1:0-12934 GCA_949677035.1 Omphalea diandra
TATATATATATATATACATTGAATATTATTATTATTATTAAGTTCACAGCATTTGTCTAGCAGTACACCATAACTAAGAACACGTGACCTCAAAATGAAAGATGCTCGCTTCTAAAAGATGGAATATTTGCAGTTAAAGATGGTGCATCATATAACCGAACATCCAACAACATTTAGAAAATTTACAAGCAAACAAAAAATATAACACGTGATCGATGAAAGACAGTTACACACGCAATATTCATACAACAAAGGCTGATTATATAATACATACTTTTTTCAGATATCTCAAAATAATAGGGACAAATCCAACGGATACTATTTTTGTTATATCTATGAAGAGTCTATAAATTATAAGAGTATAAATAATCGTCTTTTCTACAACTAATGTATGTTTTGCTAGGATTTCACATTATCACTTACTGTTCAAACATGTTTCATATTCTCCCAAACTCTCACTCAATCTCTTAACTCTCAAGCTCCCAAGACTCCATAACTAACTTAAGCATCAGAGTCACTATGAAAGGCACAGTTCCCTAAACTTATGTATGTTCATCTTTGTTCAGGTCATCATCCTACTAAAAGATCAAATTCATTCTACCTCGAGTACTCTAGTGTTACTTCTTTTTTTATTTTCATATTTTCTTTCTTCTTCTTTTTTTGGGAGTTATGGGAGAAACAATCAATCAAGCACTAGGTAAGCTTCGAAAGTATCAGAGTTCTATTAAGGTTAAGGATTTAGATCATTTTAGATCCTTATATCAGATATTAGCTAGGTATCAACTGTCGTGTTGTTCGGCTGAATATAGGGTTCTTAATCGTACTGATGCAAAAACTATGGTGGTGTACTAGTGATACGTTTGCCTAACCGAACACCATGTGTAAGGACATGTGTCCTCAAAGTGAAAGGTGTTTGCCTCTAAAAGGTGGAACATTTGTGATTAAAAATGGTACATCCTGTAACCGAACATCAAACAACGTTTGGAGAATTCACAAGTAGACAAAAGATACAACATGCGATCCACAAAGGGCAGTTGCACCCACAACATTCAGATAATGAAAGGCAGTTACACAGTACAAACTTTTTTGGTTTCTCAAAATAATAGGGATAAACATAACATATACTATTTTTGGCATATCTATGAAGAGTCTAGAAACCACAAGGGCATAAACAATCATCTTCTCTACAACAGGGTATATTTTGCTAGGGTTTTACATTATCACTTACTGTTCAAGTATTTTCATATTCTCCTAAGCTCTCACTCTCAATCTCTTAGTTCTTAAGCTCCCAAAACTCCATAACTAACATAAGCATAGGAGTGACTATGGAAGACACAGTCCCTTAAACGTACGGGTATTCATCTTTGTTCAAGTTATCATCCCACTAAAATATCAAAGGCATCATTAATTGACATCGTCTGTGGGAACTTTCTTCACTGTTTCATTGTTTGCTTCCCTTAAAGTTTCCAACTTTACATTTATACACCTATATTTTCAATAAAAAAATAAGTCTTTACCTTTGATCGCAGTGAATGATGGCAAAACACAAAAGAAACAATCTCATCCCTACTCTCTCAGCTCATGAGGGAGAAAATTCATCCTCAGGAGCAATACCAACAAACACTACATGCCCTACTTTTAATGATGCAATCACTACTGTAAAAGAGGCCTTAAGATAGTTCTAAAAGACCCTAGCAAAAACCATGCAGGTCGTCATAGATAACTTTAATCAACAAATGGCTAGGGCTCTCAGTGCAAATCTAGAAGATCTCAACGTACAATAGCCTAGAGAAAACCTTGGATAACATAATGGAGAGCCACAATCATAGTTGTTGAACCCCTAAGGTTTCAAACTACACAGTAGGTGAACAAGGTTGAAGCCACAATGAAGTCTGACAAAAAAGTGGCAGAGACTACCGTTGATAATAAAACTGACTCTCAAACAGAACACTCTAGAACCAAATCAGGTTCTATCAAAAAAATACCTAGAGGCTTCACTTTTAGCATAAGAAATCATTGAAGAGAAGTTTCTATCGAAATGGTAACTATCTACGCTACAAGTGTACAATCGTGTACTCATTTGTCCACTTTTCGAACCACCATGCTACCCAATGACATCTCAAATGTCATTCTCTGTAAGGTTTTTCCTACTACTCTCACATAGACAACATAAATTGATTCTTTTAAAGAGTTAAAGCATGCCTTTCTTTCAAGGTTCACCATTAACATTCCTCGCAAGAGGAAAACAAATTCATCAAGATCTTACAGGCAAAATGAGGGTGAAACCTCCATGAATATATTGACAGGTTCAATAAAGAAGCCATGAAAAATGAGATAATAAATGTAGAGACAATAATAGAGGCCATGAAACCACGTTCGCCAAGCTAAAGGACAAGCTCCATACAAAGGCCATAGATTCTTACTCCGAGCTTATCTCTATAGTCTATAGGTACATCGAGCTCAATGAAGGAAAAAGGGAAAAGCAAAAGAATAATGAATGGTAGAATCAAAAGAAAAGTCAAGAAAGAGGAATTGATAATTCCTCCTGACGAACCCTGCAAATCTATAATCCTCCTACTAACAGAATGAGGAGCAATGAAGAGACACAATTCACACCACTAAATGACAATCAAGGTAATATTTTACTTTAGATTAAACAAAATGATACTGACATATAATACCTTTGAAGGCTAAACCCCAAAAGGGCTGCCAAGAGGGACAAAACTTTATTTTGCAAGTTCCATGAAAATCATAGACATGACACCTAACAGTGTTGGGACCTGAAGAAAGAGGTTAAAAGACTCATATAGACCAAAGCACATAGGAAGTTTGTCAAAGAACCAAGGGGAAAAAACCCATAGAAGAAGACCATAGACTAAGAACAAAAGAATACGCAACAAAAGAATAGTAGGCGTGATTAGTATGATTAGAGGAGAAGACCAACCTAGCACATCAAGTAAGAAATGCCAACATTTAAAAATTTTCTTCATTAATACTCATCAAAACCTCCTAATAATCACATTCAGCCCCGAGGACGAAAGACACATTGATGTCCCCCCCATAACGATGCCCTAGTTATGGAAGGAATCTTAAACGAATACCTTATTAAAAGACTACTAGTAGATGAGGGAAGCATAGTAACGTTATCATTGAACTTGCCTACAAGGTAATAAGGGGAACACTGCTGAACCTCAAAAGAATAGGAAGGTCGCTGGTAGGGTTAGGGGGAAGTAGATACGATCCCACAGAACTACCACCCTAAAGGTCGAAATGATGGATGAACGATTTGAGCTATCATCAATGGCTAAAGCTTTATTTCATGTAAAAAATAAGGAGTTTCCCTATAATGGAATTCTTGGACGACCTTACCTCTTCAAAACAAGAGCAATAGAGAGCAAAAGATGCCTTACAATGAAAAAACCAACACCTAAAAGAGTGGTACCAATGAGGAGGAACCAGAAGATGGCAAATGAATGTAACCATATAGCTCTGCAACAAATTAAAAGAGCACCAAAGGCTGAATCTACAGATCTTGAATAGCGAGAACAAACGAAAGTAATTGGTAAGTTAACTAAACTTATGGTTTCGACTGATAAAATAATCAGATATGGAGCAAATATGAGTCAGCTAGTAACCTAACGACTAACTCACGTCATTATAGAGAACACAAGGACATTCGCCTCCAAACTAAAGGAAATTTTAGGGATCCATCCTTCAATAGCTTTACATAAGCTGAATGTCAATCCTAAGGTAAAGCCTATCACATAAAAGAAAATGAGGTTTGCCCCAAAAATGCAAAGAGCCATGAGAGAGGAAGTATCTAAACTTCAAAAGGATGTATCATTAGAGAAGTGAAAAACCCTGACTGGATGGGCAATGTTATTATAGTCAAGAAACTAAATGGTAAATGAAGGATGTGCATCGACTTCATAGACTTGAACAAGGCATGCCTGAAGGATAGCTACCCATTATCAAACATCAACCAGCTGGTAGACTGAACTGTTTATTTTTTTAGGTACAACTATTTGAATGCAGCGTAAGGATACCACCAAATACCTATGGATCCAAAAGATGAAGAAAAAATCATGTTTAACATAGATCAGGGAACTTACTGCTTCATAAAAATGCCCTTCAGATTGAAAACACATGAGCAACTTACCAAAGGCTCATGAACTTCATGTTCAGAGACCAAATAGGTAACAATGTAGAAATATACATAAATGATATTATTATTAAAAGCAAAACTGATGAGTCCCATGCAAAATGATCTACAAGAAGTTTTTAGTGTTTTAAATAGGTAGGACATGAAGTTGAACCCAGAAAAATGCACCTTCGGAGTGAAAGCAGGCAAATTTTTAGGGTTCATGATTTCAAAATGAGGCATTGAGGCAAATCTTGAGAAAATCTAAGCCATCCTAGACATGAGACCTCCAAGAAACATTAACAACATTCAAAAGTTAAACAAGATGATTACGGCCTTAGCATGGTCCATATCTTGTTTAACAAAAAGATGCCTTCCTTTTTACAAAAGCCTGAAGAATGTAAAGCAATTTAAATGGTCAAAGAATTGACAAACAACAATTAAGGAGCTTAAAGCATTCCTTTCCTTACCACATCTTTTGAGCCGACCCAAAATAGGAGAGACACTTTATATGTACTTCGTAGTGGGATAACAATTTATTACACCAATAAAGTCCTTTATAAAGATGAAATTAGATATCCTAAACTAGAAAAGCTAGCCATGACATTGGTGACTTTAACAGAGAAGTTGAGACCTTACTTTCAGGCATATACGATAGTGGTTTAGACATATCAACCACTAAGAAAAACCCTTTAAAGACCGGATACTTCCTAGCGATTGGTGCATTAGGCACTTTAACTCAATGAACATGATATCAGGTATGAACCCCAAATGGCCTTAAAGGCCCAATGTTTAGTTGACTTTGTTAAAGAGATGATAGGTGACGAACAAGCCAGATCCCTACCAAAGGACACATGGACCTTATACGTAGATGAACCGTCAAATGAACATGGAGCAAGAATTGTAGTCACTCTCCAAAGTCTTAGTAAAATTAAAATTATATATGCGATTGCCCTAAAATTTGATGCTATTAACAATGTTGCAAAACATGAAGCTCTAATCATCAGGCTAAACTTAGTCCTTGAAGTAAAAATAGAAGAGCTATAAGTGTTCAACTATTCCATATTGTCGTTAATCATATCATAAGGGATTTCAGGCTAAAGATGACAACCCGGTAAAGCATCTAAAGAGGTGCCAACTCTTATTCAATAAACTCACCCAATAAGGAGGGATGTGGCATATTACCAAGATCCCTAAAGAGGTAAACAAAGAAGCAGATATCATCACCAAAGTAACTATTAAACGGGGATAGGCATTTTAGAATCTTCTCCTTCAGGAAAAATGACTCAAACCCATCATAGCCGAACAAGAGATTTTCAGCGTCACTGAGCCAGACACATAGATGAAACCAATCATCCAATATTTAAACAAAGGAGAACTTTTCAAAAGACTGATGAAAGTTATAAAGATATAGAAAAGATTAGCAAAATACTTCTAAGATGGAACGTTATACCAAACATCAGCCACCCATCTTCAGACCAAATGTGTTTCAAAGGACGAAGGTAACTATGTTCTCAGAGAAATACATAAAGGGATTTATTTCATTCACAAAAGATCACTGGCCATAGCATGTAAAGCCTTACTCCAAGGATTCTATTAGCCCACCATCAAGAAAGATGTACAAGAATTAGTACAATCTTATGAAAAATGTTATAAACATTTTAAAAAGAGGTTATTTGTAGGTTTGGCATTCGAAACACATTGATCATGGACAACGACAAGCAGTTCAAATATGATAGCTTCAGACAAATTAAAAAGAATCTCGACATCAACCTTAGATTTACCTAAGTAACTCATCCCTAAACAATTAAGCAAACATAAGTCAACAACAGGACCATTCTCAACGAACTGAAGAAGTGGCTAGATGAAGCTAAGGGATAATGGGTTAAAAAACTAACTCACGTTCTCTAGTCGTACTGAAACCCCTCATCTCAAAAAAAGTCCATGGAGAATCCTCCTTCAATCTAGCTTAGTTGAGATAGACATGAGAAGTCCTAGAGTTTAAAACTTTGAACCAAACGTTAACAATGAAGAAGCAAAGTTACACATTGATTTGCTTGAAGAGTGAAAAGAACATGCAACCATTCGAACAATGGCCTACAAGTCAAACGTTGATTTTTATCACAATAAAAGAGTTCACCAAAGATCTTTTTGAATAAAAGATCTTCTACTAAGGAAAGATGAAAAAAGTAAAAGAGATGCTAGGGTAGGAAAACTTTAAGCTAACTAAGAAGGACCATACCTAGTCCAAGAGGTGACAGGAAATGGAGCCTACTAGTTAGCAACTTTAAATGTACAATCGATCCTAATATTATGGAATGTAGACAATGTTCATAAATATTATCAATAAAAGCGATATTTTAGTACATATTGTTTACAATGGGTTCGACTCTCTTAAAAGCCATATTATTCTTTAATAAAGACATGAACATGGGTTTGGTTCACCTAAAAAACCATAAAACTATACTAACTATTGAGTTCGATCAACTTTGAAGGTTATTAGCAAAAGACATAGGTTCGACTCTCCTTTGAAGGCCATATTGGTTTTTATCTTAATAAGTGTATGGGTTCGATTCACCCAAAAAACCATAAAATTTTGCTAAGTGTCAAGTTCAGACAACTATGAAGGCTATATACAAAGGCATAGGTCCAACTCTCCTTTTAAAGCCATAAAATGTTCACCAAGTATAAGGTGCACTATTCGGACCCTTTTGAAATGCAAATGTTTATAAAATGTTCAATTCACAAATTGCCCTTAAGAAATTCTAGAAGTATTACAAGACAAGGTTCAAAGTCTTGAATTTGTAATTTACTTAAAGTATTTTAATTGTTCAGTTGTCTCTTGCCTTAGCAAAACTGAAAAAAGAAAATGGCAAGAATAAATTATATTTATTACCAGAAAAGAATATTATAAAAGTTACATAGAATATAATAAGAGACAATTTTATTCTAAGAAGGAGGAGGATCTACTATAATTGTTGTCTTTATAAGGCCTTCCAAATGAGGGTTCTTTATACCTAATTTTTCTTTTATAGCAAGAGAAGCCTCCAACTCCACTACTTCTTTGGGAATTTTTAAATTGGGGATAGTGGAAAGTAGGAGAACATCATTACCTTGAGCATCCTTTTTTAGAACAGCGGATGGGAGAACAGGCTTCACCATCCTTAACAAAGATGTATCAAGTTTCCCACTAGAAAATTTAGCTTCAGAAGATGATGCCCCCTCGTGTTCTAGAACTATACCCATCTTTATCATGTGAGCTTTCTCGTTCAGTTGGAATTTAACAGTGGGATATAGAGTATCAAAAGCTATTTTTCTACTATTATCTCTTTTAATGCTGCAACATAGGCTTCATCAATTTTTCCAAGTCTATGCGTTTTAGCTTAGAGAGATCCAACCCTAGTTGGTCTTACTCTAAGACCCTCTTTGCAATCTACCCAGAGGTCATTAGGACTAAGGAGAGTAGGGACGACATTTCTGCCTCCCTTGCCTTTCTAGCCGACAATAACATCCTTTATGCAACTACGCAGACCTCGAATGGCAGAACAAAAAATCCTCTTAACAATCCTTCTTTGCTAACCATTCCACCTTTAGCTTCATCTTTATTTCCTTCAGAGCTAAGGCCTTATTCAGCCTCGACACCTTCAGTTTCTCAGCTCTCACTTCTTTGACATAAGTGAGGCAGAGTTTGTTTAACTATAATCTATACTCCTTTTATGAGCTCTATTATTCTAACTTGAGCCACATATTCGAAAACACATGAGTTATATATATAAGCACAAAGAAATCTGAAGACAAAGGGAATAAAACGTAACAAACACTTACAATAAAGAACTCTTTGGTGATACGTCTCCTTCTCTGGCTTTCCTTAAGCACCTATAGACCCTGAAGAAGATAACATAGCGTTGGTGCGCTCAAGGTCAACAGAAGGAATGTTGAACACTCTTGAATAAAACAAAATTAAAATGATTAATCAAATTATATCTAATAATTCAAAAGTAATGATACCACATCATTATCATTAAGTCAATTTTACTTTAAAGAAGACAATTAAATAAAATTCACATAAAAAATTAATAAAATTATGTTAAGATATTGATATTCTCAATCAAAAAATAAAATATTAAAACTTCTCCTAAAAGACTAAAATTGATTTCCATTTGATAGATTTTTATATATTTAAATTATTTGTGTTTTATAGCTATTTTGGTAATTACTTTCATTTTTTTTTAATTTTAAGATTTAAAATTATAGATCAAAACTCACCATTTTGAAAAATAAAATTTTAATTTTTATGAAACTATAATTTATAAAGTCATGTTACTTTGTCATATCAAAATTATAAATGGCGTCATATGATTTATTTCTCATTTCACTATTGGCACAAACAAAAATTTTAGGATCTAAATAAAAAAGTTAAATTATATAATAGTTTTTATGGGTATGTATATGACGAATAAAGTCAAAAATTTGAAAATCCCCATTCTATCTCGAAATAGTCAGGATTGAAAAAATGATGGAATCAGTCTTATCCCATGAATTACAAGACCTCGAACTATCTTATATTTCAGACAAAATAAATACAAGACTTTGGACAAGTAAAAAATATTAGAACAATACAATATGACTCTATTCTAATAACTTTTAAGAATTTCAAATCATTTTTACCTAAAAAAATGTTAACACAACTAAATCCATCTCAAACTCAAATAGAAATAGTTAAATATGTTCGTCCAAACTCCATAACAATATTCAAATGCAAATATTTAAGGTTCATAATCCATCTCAATCTTACATGCAAATAATTACTCAAATATAATTACTTAAATATTTTCGTACAAACTCTATCACAAGTGTAAAATATAGAATACTTAATATCTAAACTCTATTTCAACCTCAAATAGGAAACTTAAATTATATATTTTCAAACTCCTGTAAGAGGAATTCATTCAAAAAGATAAAATAAAAAATAAAACTATGAAGACAACAACAGTCATCAATAGTAGTATCAAACAAAAACGCCAGGAAAATTAAATTAGACATATTGAGACTCCACATAGGAGAATTTATACAAAAAGATAAAATAAAAAAAAAAAAAGCAATTAAGACAGCAATAGTCTCCATTAGTAGTTGTAGGCATCAGATAATAACACTAGGATATAAGAGATCTAGTAGTCTAGCAAACCATATTAGCTCTTGGCATTACATTTTGTATAATTCTAGTGTCTTATGTAACCTATGCAACAAAAGCATATTAAAATAAATCATTTTCATTAGAACAAATTTGTGCAACAATAAAAAAATAACAAGAAATAGCAAATGTAGAACAAATAACCTAATTAAATGTTTTAGAAGTATGCAATTGTTTCCTTTAAGTGGATAGTTTTAAGAGATGCCTTGAACCTATCTTGACAACAAATAGAATCCGCACAATTGTAAGAGTTAACAAATGCTTAAATTGGTTTAGGATTCTACCTCTAGTACTAAATGCTAATTCAAATGCAATTGTACTACACTGAAATGATAAATTATCTCTGACTACTTTGAATAACAAAAGGAATTTGGCAACATTTACCTTTACCATGCTAATAGATTGAATTTAGGTGTCTATGTTTTTGTAAACTCATCTAGATATCTATCAAACTTTGACTTTTTTGTTACATTCTGGGAACTCCAAACTTTTACAAAGTAATCACCTAATTCACATCTTTCTCATTTTGACTACCATCTCTAGAATTTGTAACAAGAATAATTGTAAAGACGTCAATAATGTTTCAAGAGACCTTTTGCACATTAATGGAGGTTTTTAATAGAAGAGCTAAAGCTAAGAGGAAGAAAGATGCACTTAATATGCTAGTTCATATGACATGGACTTCTATTACAACAAGGCATGCTAATAAAGACAATTGGGCTTGGGGCTTCAGTAATAATTTGAAAATCATACATATTATCCAAACTAATGGGTTGGCCAAAGAGTGAAAATTGGGCCAAGAGCTTGTAAGGAGAAAGAAGTCTACTTATTTATTAAGATAAAGTCGAATTACATCATTTATTAAAGCTTGTGCTAATTGGGCTTAGTTCCTTTATGTTAGCCAACTTTAGATAAGGAGAACTTATTTTTATTCTTTAATAGGATTGTTATTGATTTTCTTCTTTGCTTTGAAAGTTTGTCTTAGTTTAAAATTAGTCTTCTTATTCCATATGGAACTAGTTTTCCTTTTCTTTTTTAAATTTTCTTTAGGAAGTTTATTAGAACTTATTTTCCTATTCTAAATAAGACTTAATGTATTAGAACTACTAAAATTAGGGTGTACAACCTCTTTGGTGAAATTATCAACCATAATAATAACTTAAGTTTTCTCTTTATTCTAAGGAATCCTTTATTGGTTCTTTTAGAAATTTTAGGAACTTATCAAGTTAGCAACTAATGGTATTTTAATTGACTTATCACTTGCTTTCTCACCCTTTTCTTGAGTATGACATCTACTTTTTGTTTATGTCTTTAGTTCTTATCTCTTTATGAATATTGGATTAAAGCCTTTAACCTGAAACCTATTTTAACATGTCTTAGGAATTTGAACTTAATACCACAATACTTATGTTAGGTCTTGTAACATTATTTGTAGGGTTCACATCATTAACTTTCTTTTACTATTTATAGATTGAATGGTACTCTACTATTAAATCTTTTACAACATTAACCCTTGCCTCTAAATTCACGGCTTCTTCCTCCCTATAACAAACAAGCTAGTAACTAGGGTCTATTACAATAGCTAAGAATAGCATCAAATTCATCTTATTTAGGGTCCCACTATTTATCAAGTTTAGCTCTTTTATGATTTCAAGTTGCAATTATTGAGAGTCACCACTTTTTTGGCAAATGATTAACTCCTTCAAGATCTTAATGATCTTAGGCAAATACATGCTTGAAGTGGATATAAAGAGCTAGAGACATCGTCAAATTAGCTTTTTTATGATTTCTCATTACAGCTAAAAAGCTTATCTATAACAACATGAATATTTTTAAGAATTCAAAAAAAACATTAGCATTACTTTAATCTGTTTCATATGGCAAGTTGTGTGCATTGCATTCTTGTTTACTAGGATACAATTCCAATGATGAGAGATTTTATTGAATTCACCCTAAAAAATTAAAGGAAATAATGTCCAAGAAGAGGCAAAAGCTTAGATAGACTTTGAATCAAACCTACCCCTTAAGCACCTAAACTAAGAGAGCTTAAATTGAAAATATGAGAATGGTTTGTACAACCAACTTGAAAAGTTTGTACATACAACATAAGGTCCATACAAACAACCCCTCAATGCATAAATTGCAAGCAATTTCTAGAACAACAACTAACAAAGTCTAAATGGTTATACAAACAAGCAATGCTTTATACAAACAATCCATGTCTATACAGTCTACTTCTAAATCCTAAATTCAAGAACATTCATTAACCCTATCCCTATAGACAAAGGAGAAGGAGGGGATAAGTGCAATTCATTCCACTATGCATAGATTCAACCTTTTCTCTTTATAAACATCCTGCCATTTGGAGTGTGAGGGTAGACTAGAAAAACCCTAAGGAGGTGCTGCTAACTTAAAAACTCAAACCCTAGAGAGATTTCATCCATAGAAACCCAAGAACCCATACACTAAGGTAAAAAACCAAGCTTTGCTTCCTTTTTACATTGAAACCTTTGAATTTTAAAGGAGATTCCATCACTTTTAGTGCCTCTAAGAGCCAAAAGCTAACCCCAAGCCATACAATCCACCATTCCTTCTCCAATTTTTTTTTTTTTTCAAATTCTACCTAAAGCAAGCCTAGTGGTCTTAACAAGCCACAAGCAAAACACATTCTTCATTATTATTTTTTTCATGTTTTTAACCTTGTTTTTTATTTCTTGAGCCCAAGAATGGATGAATGAGGTAGGTTGTAGCAACTAAAGACATTTATCTATTATGTCTTGGTCATATTTCATAAATAAATAATGTTTAATGGGTGATTGACACACTTTATGCTATTTTTGTTTTACTTTCTTATCACTTTAAGCATTAGTTTAGAGGAAGGTAATGGAGAAAGGCTTCAAACATAATGACCCCGTGAATCCATTTGATTTTATGCTACTAATAGTGTTTTATTTGATTATTTTTCTAGCTTTTCTCTCACAATCTTGGAGGGAATTTGGTTGGCCTTCCATATGGCCAACTTGATCCCTTCACCATCTTTGTGGCATAAATTGTAAAGATGCTATGTTTGGGGAGGTATCAAGCACCTAGAATCAAAATTTATGACTTTTTATATGCTTCCTATTCAAGTTTTCCTTATCATTTTGATATGGTACTCATCTTCTTGCTTTAACATGTATCCTAGCCCCCTTTTGTGGCTAGGATTGTTCTTCATGTTTCTCTTAGTATATGAATCATATCTAGGGCAGGTAAAGAGAGGTTTTAGGATACCTATGATCCAATAATCTTGCTTCACATTTTGTCTCAATAATGATTTATGCTCTCATTCACATGCTTCTCACAACACACACCCTTTTATAATGCATCATATGTTCTTCATTCATAATATTAATACTAGTCAATTTTGTTGGAAACTTCATTTATAATATTCATGATAAAAATATTTACAGCCAATGTATCTCAACTAGTTATATAATACTTCATAACATAATGTTGAGAAATAAATTCCATAAGTACATATGAAACTATTACAAAATTTCTCATGTAGTGTTCCTTTAAATAATTCACCAACCAATCAGTTGTACTTCTTAAAGTAAGTACAA
>CATIWR010537778.1:0-13238 GCA_949677035.1 Omphalea diandra
AAATTCATCATATAATTTACTATATAATTTGCAACGACGAAGAAACTTTTCCGTATGTTTTGATTATACTATTTGGTAAATGGCCCTTAAATGGCAAAGTGTAGTATTTAGTTTTATTTATTTGACATGTGAAATGAAAGAGACAAGAAGTTTTTCTCATAAAGATGTCAGTGAAAATTGAGTAAATAGCATAGATGGAATGTGGTTTCACAGTCTTGATCTCATTTCCATTTAGCGTTTACTCGTTTCCTAATTCAATGAAAAATCAACCAAAACCAAGCCAAGTGATTTGATTTTCATTTTATTAGTTATTTCTGGTTTGACATTTCTAGGAAGATGATTTCAATTTACTTAAAATTCTTACAATTGAAGATAGTTCTTATTTAGCAATAATATTTAAAAAAAACAAATTTGATAAATTTATTAAGATAATTTCATTAAATTATTTTATCAAAAGCTAATAAAACTAACTAAAGGATTCATAATATATTTGTAATTGAATTATTATGGGAAGACAAGAATTGTAGGGAAATTAAAAAAGAGGGTGGCATTAGTCTCTTCAAAAATCAATTATTTTGGATCTCTAACATTTGATTTTTGGTCACTTCCATTAGATTAGAAAATGTTGATGGTCAAATGGACATTATAAAAATTGAATTATAGAGACAAACGGAGTGGCAAGAAATGGACAGTTGTATGGAAGACGATGAAACAGACAAATAATCCGCAGAGATTATGGCCTTGTCATTGATTCTCACATTTGAAATGCACAAAAACAATTTTTATTTAATTATATTTTATTTGTTTATCAATTTGTATAATATAATATGCGCTTCTCACTTTCAGCAAATTTTGGTATCCTACAACGTGTAAAGTTCCCTTACGACTACATATTTTATTATGTTTATTATCATCACTGTTTGTAGATGGATTGAATCATTAAAATTAAAAATTAATTTGATATCTTAATTTAAATAAAAAATAAAAATTAATTTATTAAAAATAAACTGAAGTTTAATAAAATTGATTACTTAATTTAAAATTATATTATTTAATAAAAATTTGAAAATTATATTTTTACTCAATTATTATTTGATTTTATTACTTTAAATATTTTTAAAATACTATTTATATTTTTAAAAAATTTTAAAATATTATATTTAATCACATATGATCAAATTAAAAATTATTCAATTAAACAGTTTAATCATCTATTCGAGATTGATTATTATTTTGTACACTGACCCTATGTTTGGATGAAGTGTTTATAATGGAATGAAATTGATTGGATTGGTTTAGAAAAATTTTTTATATTTGAATTGGATGAAATGAAATGGAATTGAAGAGTTTGAAAGGGTTTGGTAAACCCCCCCAACCATTAAAATGCAAACCCATGAGTTTGGAAAATTTAGGCATCAAAATTACATATTTGCCCTTAATTTAAGACCATTTTGTCTTCTTCTCCAAACCCACAATATAAAAATTATAAAAAATTAATTGTTCACATTTTTTGTGAATAAAAATAAAATATAATTTTTGAATAATAACAATAAATTTATATTTTAATATTAAATATTTGATAAATGAAAAAATAAAAGAAAATTATATTTGTATGTATAAGGGTATTTTTATCAATTTTAAGTTAACATTTCATTCTATTTCAGTGCAAATAAAAAAAATTAATTTCAAATCATTGTTTTCTATTTCTACCATCTCAAATATAAATATAATTTAACACTTTCTTTCCAAACTAAATCGATCAATTTCATTTCATTAATAACTTTTCTATTTCATTATAAACACCGCATCCAAACATACTGAGTGTATATCTCAGTTGTCACGCCAATCTTCGCTTTCGCTTCTCAAAAGAACATGTATGACCCCTTCCTCATTTGAAAAAGGTAAAAAGAAAATTGCATTGGGCCTTCTTCAGCTATACAAATTTGTAGTTTGCTTTTACTTATTGTGCAAAAAAAAAACAAAAGTGTAGTGTGATTTTGATTTTGGATATTTTAATAAGAGTAGGGGGTGAGTATTATTCTGCGAACAGGAAAAATCAATCAAATTTAATTGATTTAATTTAATTTAATTTGATTTTTTTAAAAAAATTAGTTAATTCATTCTAAAATCGATTTTTAAATTAAAAATTTTGATTAAACCAAATGGTAGAATTTATTTAAAATTAAATTAAATTAAATCTATATTAAGTCAAATCAAGATAAATAAACTCCTATTTAAATTTTTTCATATTGAAAATATTTTAAAATACATTGTAATAAGTATTATTTATTTAAAAATATTTTAAAATTATTTTTTTAAGAAATCTGATTTAAATTGAATCAAATAGTATTAAATCAGACTCGATCCCATCGACTTGGTTGAATTTATAATTTTATTTAATTTATATATTTTTTAAAATTCGATCAATTGAGTTGAAATCAAATATCCACCCCAACTAAGAGTTTTATTTAGAGTCATTGTGATTGTGACTTGGCGTAATCTCTTCCTTTTCTTTCAGGCTTTCGTGTGGACTTCGTTTCCGTTTTATTTGTGTTTCTTCATAAATCATTTTTCTTTTCAACATGTTCTTGAACAACCATGTTGATTGGGTTATTGACAAAAAAAAATATATATATGTTGATTAGGTTAGTTAGTGCATACCCTTTCCGCAGTGATTTAAAATCAGATATTTTTTTTTACCATCAAGCATGTAAATGAAGTAATTCAAGACTTTTTTTAACTCAATCAAATATCTCATTAAAATTTACTAAGGAAAATTTTATCATTTCTTAGAGTTGTACTCAATTCGAGTTTGAATTGATCTTATACTTGTAGATAAAGAATACTGAGTGAAATTAAAAAAAATACAACTTTTTTAATTTCATTTTCACGGAGGGTTTAGTTCACATTACCATAATTAATAATTTATCATTAAATTAGATAAAAATTATTGTTCATCATTAGATTATATAAGATTAGATATCATCGGATTAAATGAAAATTATTATTTACCGTTAGATTATATCATGTTATTTAACGACATTATAGAAAATATTATTGTAGAATTCACAATAATTATCATTTCTTAAATGCTTATATGAAAAGATGACAATACTTTTGCATTCATACGAAATTTTTCCTTCTCAACTTATCCATAAAAATATAAATGTCTGGCTTTTAAAAAGAACAGTTAGCAGAAACAAACAAATTTTCAACACAAATAACATAAAAAAAAAAAAAAAAAAAAAAAAAAGAAGGTATACACGCTAATTCTTAAACGTTCTATGCAGCTTATGAATTTTTATGTTTTATTTTTGTTTTTTGCCCATTAGCTAGGGAACTTTGGACAGCAATGGAAGGAATATTTGGAGCTCAGTTGGATCACTCGGGTTCAATCTTAAACCATTTTTTTTTTCAA
Source organism: Omphalea diandra (assembly GCA_949677035.1). NCBI lineage: Eukaryota > Viridiplantae > Streptophyta > Magnoliopsida > Malpighiales > Euphorbiaceae > Omphalea > Omphalea diandra. The sequence continues at coordinate 3,419 of CATIWR010537778.1, forward strand.
CAAGAAATGTGATTTTAACTCTAAAATATGACTTCTTAGGTATGCTGCAACTCTGTCTCTCTCTCTCTCTTTTTTTGGATTTTTTAGAAATCATTATTTTGATGACATTCAACCATCTATTTCTTTTGCTCTTTGCAAAATTTGGAAGTATTTAAAGGGAGCAGAAATTTTTAAAAATTGGATGTTCTCATAATACTATGAATGAATGAATCATTTTGAGAACTTTGAATATTCAGGCTAATGTTGCTAGTACTCCATGGATCGTTGAAGTTATATATGGCGTCCTCCACCGGTTGTTTGGATGAAGCTCAACGCTGACAGTACTGCCATGGGACCCCCCGAGTTATACTGGTACTGGTGGTGCTTGAAATTTTAGTGACTTTATCTGTTGATGCTTTGCCATTCCTTTAGGGATAAGATATACTTATGAGGGTGAGTTTGCAGCTATTATGGTATAAAGGAAGTTTAGTCTCTAAGTTGGCATAGATTGCGGCTAGAATGTAACTCATCAAACGTTGTTTTGCTTATTCGAGCAAAATCTGATGATGTATCATAGAAATAGCATACTACTTGAATCAATTCTCTCGCTTGTGTAAATTGTAACTTATTGTGTGTCTCACATTTATAAATAAGGTAATAAAGTTGCTAACATATCATCGATCAAAGCCTTGTCGATGTCATCTACTTCATGGTGAAACTCTCCTGATTTTTTTCTTCTGTTTATTGCTCATGAATGGTAATGAAAAGCCGAATTATGGATTTTGTTAGTTTTGTCTTTGGATGTATTTTACCTTTCTTTACTGGGTTGTTTGTAATTACATTTTATTATTTTATTCTATTTTATACAAGTTGAGTGAGAGACAAATGACGTTAGTGCCATAAGGCTCTTGACTTTTTGTTCATAATAACCCTATGAAAAATAAAATTGTTGAACACCAACTTTAAATTTTCTATTAAAATGATTTTGAATAGCAATCAGTCTTTAGAAATGCTGCAAGAACTAAGAGTATCTAAGCGACAAACTCATTTATTATTTATGAACCAAAATTATCTCTCTACTACTTGTAGATCCAAAATTCGACCCTTTTATATCACCACCAGTCCTAATCATACATTAAAACAAAAGAAAAAAAAAATATTACCTTATATTTTTCTTTTGTTTTTTCTACAATTAATTAAAATATGAATATAAAATCAATTGGCAGGTGGCGATAATGGTCAGCCAACCTTATATTCAATTCAATCAGATTGCTTGCTCCAATCCATCAAGAACTCATATTTAATAATTAGGTTTTTAAAGAGAATTAATATTATTGAGTCGGTAGATGGTGGTTGAAGAAGTTGATTACAGAGGTAAAAGGCGGTGAAGATGATGAACGTGATGGATTGACAAGAGATAAACGTAGCAAGATTGTTATTTTTGGAATTGTAGAGGAACGGTGAAGGAGAGAAAGAGTAAGAGTAAAATAATGGTATTCTAAAATTATTTTAATTTCTTTTAGTATTTTCTTAATGACTAATTGAAAATTATATTAAAAAAAAGGACAGAAATACTGGTCCATATACTATAAAAGTTTACTAAATTATAATCTTCCTTTTAATCACGCTTTAATGAGAAAGAAAGAAAAGAATCGAAATTTTCAAATGCTGAGGTATGACATAATTCCAACTAGAGGTGAGCATAGAGAACGGAAATTTCCGAATTAGCTCAACGAAATTAAAATTCTCGAATTGAACCGAGAAATTAGACTAGTTTGGTATCAAAATCGAAATATCTAATTTTTTTTAAAAATCTCTGAACCGAACCAAACTGAAAATAAGTAAACGAGGCGGTTCCAAAGATTTGAAAATATCCGAACTGAGTATTGAACCGAACTGTGTGTGTGTGTGTATATATATATATATATATATTACTAATTAATTCTCTCAATTAGTATATATTACTAATAATTAGTCTATTTATTAATTATAAATTAGTAGTAAATATTAAAAAATTTAGTTTAGCATTTAATGTATAAGTTATTAGTTGTAATTTATTAAATTATCATTTATTTATTTTAGTCTTGAATGATTAAAAGTGAAAAATGTAAAATTTATTTATTTTGGTTTATAAAAATATAAAGTTTAATTTTTAAAAAATTGAAATAACTGAATATCCGAACCGGTATCTAACCAAATCGTCTCAAAAGAATCGAACTGAATCATCCCAAATTTATAAGGAACTGAAATAAAAATTCAGGACAGTATCATTTTTCATTTTAAAAATTTTTAAAATTTCAATCCGATCTCAAAAATTTTCAAATTACCAAATTAAACCGAACCATACTCGCCTCTAATTCCAACCACCAAAGGAAGGATTTCAAGGTAAATTCTACACTTACCAGTTAAGTTCTTTTCATTTTTCAAGGGCAATGCACAACATGTTATTGCACGTCAACGTTACTTAAAGCACTTCATTTAAGCATTATATTTCTTCTTGCAATCAATATAATATAAGCTTTATCTTCATTCCTTTTTTCCTTATTTTTTACACTATATTCATCAAGACTAAATATGTAAATTTGTTATATGTAAAGAAAAAATAGGAGTTTTATTTTCTTAAATGCATGGAAGAAGAAAGCTATTAACCTATCAGAGTTTGAACTCTTGATTTTTCTTTCTTTTTTTTAATAAAATAAATATTTGATTATTAAATTATTGACTTAACATTTATGAATATACGTTTTCTCTATTTCATTAATAATTTTATACTGATAATTTAGTATCAAGTATCTTATGGTATAAATTTAATAATTTAATTTTAATTATTTGATATTTTAAAAAAATTTACGACAAAAATAAAAACTCACATGTGCATATTTAATATATATGATTGCGACAAATTTTTTTTTTTTGGTATTGAAAATTTCACTCTCAAAAAAAAAAATCTTGGAAACTTTATACTATAAAAGAAAATAGTCAGCAGAAACAATAGCAGGGACTTTCCAATGGAGAAACGACTGCTCATCTCTCATACGCAGTTGACCAAAACCACACGCTAACATATTGTTCTGTTTCATATGGAATCATTGTATATGTTCTGTGGCTTAGATAAAATGATGGCATCATGATTCATCGCATTTCTTAGTTCTTAATTTTGTTCATATCATTCATCACATTTCTTATTTCTTCTGCTTCACTTTCCCGTCTCCAACTTTTGCCATTATGTTTGTGGTATGTATCAGTGTTTTTACAATCCGACTCATCCTATTAGCTGATTGATTTTTAAATTTATTAATTTTATTTTATAATAAATAAATTTTAAAAAATATTATTACAGTAAATTTAAAATTTAAATAATATTGAAAAAAAATATATATTTTATAATAATAAAAAATAAAAATAAGTTTAAAATTGAATTAATTAATCATTTAGTTTTTAATTTAATTAGTTGACTGCTGGTTGGATTTGATTTTTAAAATTATTTTTAACAAATTTAGATAATTGTTCAATTAACAACCTCAAATATATTATATTTATAAAAACTAAAAAAGTTACTATATATTTTCCGCTCCATACTAATATTGTATTCTAAAATAAATAAAGTTAAAAGATTATATCAAATTTCAAACTTCACAACTAACAATAAGTGTAATTGAATTAGACAATATAATATAAATTTTAAATTATATACATAATGGACTATTTATTAATTAATATTATACTCCTAAAAATAGAAATGAGCATATTATTTCTATAAAATTGAAAAAAAAAAAAATACTTATATATTTGTCATTGCATAGTAAAACAATACGCTAAAAGAAGTGATGTAAAAATATCATCTTAAAGTTTATGTCATAATTATATGTGTACAATTAATTAGATATTATAATATAGTGTTTCAATTAGATACAAATTTTTTTTAATCAACATGTATGAAGTGTGAATTAACACATTATACCTATGAAATTAAAACTACTTATAAAATTTTCCCTGCATCCTAGCTACGTTTCAGTCAGTATTGTACAATTGGAGTATAAATAAACATATCATGCCTATGAATTTTAAAAATAATTGTATATTTATTACTCCATATTAATCTCATACACTAAAGTAAGTGATACTAAGAAATTATCCCAAATTTTATATGATGATAAAAAATATATTGAATTAGATTATCATAATATATACTTTGAATTATATACATAAAACTACTTTTTAATTGATTTACCCATGAAATTGAAAAAGTATTTATATATTCATCATTACATGCTGTAACATAAACTAAAATAAATACCTTGTTAAAAAATAAAAAAAATACTGCTAGTGAATTATGCCTAATATTATTTTATGCTAAAAGATATAATTATTAAATTAGTTATAATAATATGTGTTTGAAAAGAATTATTTGTCATTGACATTGTAGAAATATTATTTTCATATATTGAAAGGCCAATTATATATATATATATATTGAAATAAAATAGTTTTTCATTAATAAAAATTAATAAGTACAACTTGTAACAGATAAGTAAATTTGATTGTGTTCAAGAAATATATATAAATATTATTATAAAAATGATTCATCTAAGTTTCATTGATCGTATTGACAGAACGATTGTATATAACACATTGACGGCTGTAATTGACACATCGACAAGAAATATATTCTACTTGGTGGCTATGTTGAGTCACAAATCGATTTTATTATCATTTAACTAGTCTTTAAACAAGTTTGATATTTTGAATATCAAACTCAAACTTTTTTAACTCTTATGACAAAAAACAAACAAACTTTATAAAAAAACAAACAAACTCTTATGAAAGGAAACAAAATAAAAGATATATAATATTTAATTAACAAAATTAATAAACAGTTAAAAAAGATAAATCTAACATAAGATCCTAAAAGAATTTTCAACCCGATAACTTCATTTATATCGTTAGAATGTCTTAATTTATCTTTAAATAATGAAACTTTAGCAGTCACAAGATCTTCTTTTATAAATATTTGATTTATTATATGTTTTCTCAAATTCATTACTAAATAAACAGAAAAAATTTTAGTAACAAAATTTATAAACTCTGACTAATTCATACAAATAAAATGAAAATATAATTTAATCATTTATTATGATTGAAAAAACTACAAGATGTAAAAGAAGGAAGTGGTAGAGAGTAAAATGACGAAGTTAGCTACCGTTGACGGCAAAAAAAAGTCGACGACAATAACAAAAGGAAAAATCAAAGAAAAGTTTCTATAGGTCAATTATATATTAATTATATGGATTAACTTAATTATATTTAAATTTATAAACTTTACCATTATTTTAAAAATTCATAATCGGCGTGCATTAAATCTATATAAAAATATTGCCTTGGCTCCGGTTAGATCAATATAAATTTCATGGCTCCTTGAGTCGCCAAATTTTAGTCGGCATGTAGTAAGGCTTGAAAAAAAATGCTTCCTCTGTTTTTTGATAGAAGTTATTTAAGTTTTTTATACATATATTAAGAATTGTATTTAATAAGTGTTATTACATAAATAAAAAGACTATATTATCCTTAATTAATTATTTTACATAAATTATTGTGCATTATAAAAAGAAATAATTATTATAAAAGAGAAAAATGATAGAGTTGAAAAAAAATTAATTTACATTTATAGATAATTATAAAACGTCAAGTGTTATAAAATAATTTTTTTTTAAAACAACATCTATTTTGACACAGAGTAATAAATTTCAACTGGAGCGAAGACAGGGTTTTATATAGGCAAACAATTTGTTAATGAATCTTTTCCTTTTGCAACTAACTTACTGCTAATTAAATTTAATATTTATTTATTAATTTTCAACAATAAAATATATAAATATTAAAAATAAATATTTGATAAATATTAATATTTAATATTTTAATTTAAAATTTAATAATTAATATTTACAAATATAATTGAACATTAAAATTTAATGTTTCAGTATTTGAAATTAGGTGTGGTAAATGAATCGGATCAAATGGATTCAGATTATATCAATTTTGAATTAGGTCATTTCAAGTAAGTTTGGATCAAATCAATTTAGATTGTAAATAAATCATATCACTTATAATTTTACTTTTAAAAATAAAAAATATATTTTATTTTTAAATAAATTTTAAATTCTTTTAATAATTTAAATTGAATCATTCAAATTGATTTATAGATTGGGTTGAATTTGATCCAAACATTTTTCAAATTGTTTTAGATCGGATCAAGTAAGAGTCAAAATTTGGAGCGGGTACAAATCATATAAAATCTATCACCTCTATTTGAAATATAGAAATTAGTGTTTGAATTTTTTTATCAATATTATTTACTTTATATTTATTATTATTTCTCATTGTATCAATTTGTATTTCATAAATATTATTTACAATATAAAAATAATAGTTTTTATTCATTTTATAATTTAATTATAATTTTAATGATTAAATTATCAAATATCTTATATTTATTAATCAGTGATTACTCATCATTAATTGTCATTATTAAATTAAATAGATCCTTACAATTAAATTAAGTCTAGTAGAACAAATTTTTAGGTTAGGAAAATGAAAGAGTATTTATTAAGCATGAGTTTTACAAAATAGACATCATAAATTTAGTAATAGGTGCAAAAATTTTAGTCAGGGTCCAACTAAAAACACTGTAATCAATATTTAAAATTTTTATTTTTATGTTTATTTAAAATATAAAGACATATATATTGAATTTTAGTATACCTTCAATAGTAAACAATAATAATTAAGTAAAAATTTGTAATGTAATTTTTTAAATAATAAAGTTGTTGTATGTATTCAACACATAATAAATGATTGTATCTAAAAGAAAATTAACATTCATGTTTCTTTAAAAAAAATTAAAATTATGTGAATTTATTGATATGAGTTGAGAAGTGTTGGCTATTAAAATTAAATAATAAGTATAAATATAGTGATTAGGGAGTGAAATTAATTTGTAAATTATATTTATTAGTAATCAATGTATTTTTAATCAAAATAAATATAAAATTTAAAAATAAGAAAAATATATGAAAATAAAGCTCGTTGAGTATAAAATAAAAGAAGTATAAATATTTTTGTATTTTTAATCAAAATAAATATAAAACATAAAAATAAAAATTCATTTCAATGTAAAAGAAATATAAATTTTTTTTACTGAGAAAAAAATCCAAGAAATAAAAGATAATAAGAAATAAAACTATTTTTCTTATACTTTTCTTAGATTTTTATACTTAATCAAATTCTTAAAATTATTCAATATAATAAGTGAAGATTTACATAGTAAAATTAATTTATTATAAATAAAATCACAATAAAATTAGTTTAAGTGTAATTAAATAAATTTGAGAGTTAAACAAATATAAAGACACTAAAGAAAGATGAAATAAAAAATTAATTTTGATAACTACAAATGTAATTAATTCATTAAAGAATGACAATAAACTAAAATTAAAAAATAAATAAGGTGTAAAAAAAAGAAAGAAGTGGTGTCACAGTATTATATTTTGTAATTTTTTATATATAAAACTAATCTTTCAGTATTTGTTATATTATAAATAAATCTCTATTATTTTATAGTACTTTTTAAATACATTTTTTATTTATTTTAACTTTAATATATAAAATTTTAAATTTATAATTTAGTCCTTTTGCTTTATTGAAAATTTTTGAGATTTGAAAATACTCTCTTAGTTCCAACGTGGATCCGTATTGCATGAATCTCTTTCCACATTAATTTGTATAGAAACTAAGAGATAAAATAATCTCATTTTATTGGCGTAACAAATGTATTTTTACCTAACCATTTTTAATTTATCATGTGAATTAGTAACACTAATCATTTTAGTGTTAGCACTAAAAGATACATATTGTTGAATATATCAAGTTGATATGTAGAATGCATTTTTTAAATTATTTGGGGACAGACTTGGATTTTCACTTTCAAAAAATAATTTTCTGAAAAATAATATTTTTGAAAATTATTTTTAAAGTTAAATTTTATAATATTTAATCTATATCTTTTTTTTTTTGGAAATGCATCAATATCATATTTGTTTTATTTACTAATTTATATAAAAATACATAAAAACTATTTTATATCTAATATATTAATAAAATATTTTTATTCTTGATCCTCTTTTCAGTAAAATACTTTCTTTATATCAATAAGCTTAAGTAATTAAAAGAAAATATAAATTATTTTATATTTTATATTTTATATTTTATATTTTGTTGCCATTAAATATGAATAAATACTAATTTTCAATAAATTCAATTTTTATAATCTATTTTTCTATATAAAAATTTTAATCTTAATTAATGTATAAATCGAATTGAGAATGTTACTAACAAATAAGAATTAGGTAGGTGATGGGATAATATATGTAGATATAAAACATTAAAGGACGTTTGGTTACCAAAATTTAACATTGTTATTTGGAATCACTTTCTTAAGAAAGTAAATCTATAGGTAACTTATTTCAGAAAAGTAAGATTCTTATATTTGATTGAATATAAAATTTTTGAGAAATTTAAAATTAATATTTTTAATTTATAAATAGAATAATTCATAGAAACTTAAATTACTATCATACCCTTAATGCAATTACATGTTTTTATTTAATTAATAATTAATCCAAAAAATCTTATACAATAAAATTTATCGATCGATTCATGAAACGTAATTATAATATATAATAAATATACTATTATTAAATAATATAATTTATAATTAAAATTAATACAAAATATAATAATAATATATAATATAATTAATAAAATATTATTTAATGATACTAAATAATTATTTTCTTATCTTAAAAATTACTTAATAATTATAACATACTAACGATTCAAAATATATAGTCTATGGTGATAAAATTTTAGGAAAATCTAATAATAATTGAATTACTCAATAAATTAATGAGATTATAATTTTATAATTTAATAATCACTTTAAAATTGAATGGCAATCTATATCTTTGATTTTGATTATATAAAAAATTTTAGTTTAGTATGTAAAAAAATATATGTCTAAGGTTGTATATGTTTTATATATTATATTAATTAAGGGTATATTTATCAATATATAATTATATAATTTTAAATAATCACAGAAAAAGTCAGGGTAAAGCCACATATGTAGGAATTTAATTTTTTTTATCATTATGTATAACTATACTCCATTTGAAGATACTAAAACTTATACCATAACCCAAACAAACTTCTCTATATTGATTCAATTGATAAGTGACTTTGTCTTAACATTATTGCAATTTTAATTTTACAAAAAAGTGAATTTAATATAATACACTTACTTATTGCAAACTACAAAAGAGTTATTATTACGTTTTTGCTTACAAGTACAATTATGAATTACTGATTCAATTTTTCAATATAATATCATAATTTCTCCATCTAGAAATTAAAGTTTTCTAGAATAATAAAAAAATTAAAGTTCCATATGAAAAAAAAAAAGTAGTTGGAAAGTAGTATGTGTTATCCAACATAGTTATGTTTTGGAGGCAGGGACGGTAGTTTTTAATTATATTTAAATTCACTTGAAAAAAATTCAAATTTGAAGTGATCATATAAAGTTTTTATATTAATTTTGATTCGGTATGTGAATAAATTTGAATGAATTTAATTATAACTTGATTTAAATTATTATATATTGAACATTTATTTAAAAATTAAAATAATATATTTTTATAGAATAAAAGTCAAATTATGAGTGTTCACTTTGATTTAAATTTTGAAAAACATTATAAAATAATTAAAATTTATTTATATATCTTAACTT
>CATIWR010537805.1:0-12210 GCA_949677035.1 Omphalea diandra
GAATTCTGAGTTGTGTGAATGAGAACATGTTTCATGATGATTCTGTTGAAGAATAGTAACTCTCCTTGTTGAAATTGAATGCTGGAGGGGACTTTATGCATTTGTCAAAAAACTAATTCAAGTTGAATCTTTATTATGTGATCTTTACAAATTTTATTAGCTATTTCTCATTTTGGACGGAATCCTGAAAGATTATAGGCAGCAAGCTCCTAGGGAAAGTTTGATTGCTAGGTTGGAATTTTTGAAATGTTTCACTTGGTCAACATTGATGTAATGCTATTGCTTGCCTGAAGAAAAAAAATCGATTGTTTTGTTCTTCTTACTCTACTTTGTTCTGGAATGATTTATATCATTTTTGTTATGTGCTCTACATGTATTCTGGCGATGCTTCAAAAGAAAATGCAGATGGATTTCATTGTTTGGCTGGTGTTCACATTTTATTTCTGCATTTTGTTTTTGTGTGTTGTGGCTTACACTATTTCTTGTGTGAGTTAGAGTTGGTTTTCACCACACTTGTCTTAAAAGGAAAAGTTCATAGGATTGACGTAAATATTGTCTTGAAGGCATGGCATGGTGCTAACATGAGGCAATAAAACCAATCATCAATAATTTTCTTTGGAATAAATGTAATTCATATTTCAGAAACAATTAAATGTGGATGTGAACAGAAAATTTTCACCTTTGTTTCACGCACCAGTGTGCTTACACTCAGAGGCATTAATGCAGTTACTCACATATGGAAACTAGGCTTGATATCATACTATCTCATGATTCCATTATCATATTCCAGGTCTTGAGTTTCAGTCTCTTTCATATTGCATGGGCTCCATTTTTGTCCTGATATTTTCAAAATTAATAATGTTGCTGCCTCTGTAATGGGTGCAGGTCAAACCATGTTTTGCCTTGTAGACCTTCAGGTATCATGCTAGATATTAAGAAATCATCCCACAAGAAATTGTCAAAGTGGCTACAAGCTAAATCATCCGCAGGATTGGTGCTCTCTCTCTCTCTCTCTCTCTCTCTCTCTAAGATTCTAAGATTTTAGAAACAACCTCTTAATTTATGAAAGTTGAAAACTTGTAAGTAGGATTTGGCAGCTATAAGAGAAACATGCATTGTTTTATCTTGGCATAATATTGAATTAATTTAGATTTACTGTTTTGTTTTCCCAAGAACATTGTTGTAAAAAAAATGATGCTCTTTAATAGAAGAGTATGAGTATAATTAAGAAATTCTTTTCCATTAATTTTTATGGCCTGTTTTCTAGGTCATCGTATGAATTGATATATGCTTATGCATATTAGTTTTGTTAATGTATATCAAGCCCTGAATTCCTACATTTTCAAAGGTTTTACTCATACCATTGAGGTGAAACATTGTCAAGCTTGTGAAATTATTAGAGGCTAGTTTCTTATAACTTAGTTTGAAGCTTTTTAATTTACATGGACTGATTTGTAAATTAGCAACCCTTAATAAGAAGGGCTAGCTCTGCATGTGCATCCTAATAAGGAAGGTTCCTACACTCATTATGTTTGTTGGTTTGAGAATTGTACTGGAAAAATTTCTGCTTCTTCCAAGGAAGAGAGAAAAAAAAATGTTATAGGTGTTCAACAGGAATGCAGATGGAAAAAGTAGCAAAAATGTATTCCATTGGCTTAGCTTAGAATAGACTGTTAGAACAAGAAGAAATTGATGGAAACAAAGGCTTGGCTTCAGAATAGACTTTTAGAACAACAAGAAATTAAAGTAAGGTGATGTTAATGTAAAGGAGGAACCTTCTATTGGCTTATCCAATTTGGTTTAGAATTAAACTCTGGGCTAGGTCATGGAAAACTTGCTAGAAGATCTTAATGTAAAATGTAATACTGAATAGTATTTAGCTGAAACAAAATTGAATGATAATTTGAAAAAAAAAAAAAAAAAGAAACTAAGGCCATCTAGATATGGTGTGGTGGCATTGGCAGAACTAGAGGAGGGCTTGCATGGGCTGAATCCCCCCGTACCTGCTGAGGAAGACATGGAGGAGGAGAGGGGCTGCTGGACACCAGCCCCCTGCAGAAAGGGAGGGGGGCTGATGAAGAAGAAGAAGCCCCCCCCTCCTCCTGTTAGATTATGCCATCATGGATTCAGTTCTCATTCATTTCGTCCTCTAGTTCCTCATTAAATATTACTTGATCTCCTTGTATTCTTGAGTCTTCTCAATTGTTAACCTGTCAAACATCTATTGTAGTTGTGCTTTAAAGATGACGATTGCAACTATCACCATTTCCATTTTGAGGAACTTATTATTCATGGATCTCGGCAGTGAGCTACTTTTTTCATGAAATTACATGGTTACTCCACTACAAACTTCTACTCCCTTAGGAACTAGTTAAGGTCCCTTATCTACCTCTAGGTCTTCAATTGTTGCACGCTTTTAGAAATTTGTTGTTGTGGCATGTCTAGAAGGTCCTAGAATTTTTTCTGTTATGAAAAGTCCCGTTTCATATATATATATATATATATATATATACATACTTCCACAGACTTTGATCCTCTATGGATTTTCTCATGAATTTGCTCCTTTTCTCTTGAGGGACCTCCAACTACGAACACCTTTGTTTAGTAACTCTTTTACCTCTAAAGCCTCTTCTTTTTGAATAAAAAATTTGGATACTTTTTACAGTGCTACTATTGGTTTGATTTTACAAGTGAAGGTGTGAAAAATTTGGGTTGCTTCTGCTAGAATCACATCATAAGTTAATAATGGCCATTCCTACTCTATTTTTTCTCTATATTGCCTCTAGAATCTCTCCTTCGGATATGAGAGAAAGCTTAAAAAAGATTTTTGATGTTGCACCAAGTGTCGTTGATGACTTCGCTCTATAAACAAGAGGCCATAAATTGGCCTGAGTTATTTAGAACTTTGCAGCTGGTCACCACTGTAGTCGATAGTAAGCCCCCCTTGAAAATATCTTCTAGTTCTGCCACTGTATGGTGGTGGGGCATACTGCAGCATGGGAAGTAAGCAGCTTTCTGTTTTGCTACACTATGTTCAGGTCTTTTATTGTCATTCTTCTTCTTGGTGATGATGGTGAATTTCTTCCTTATATTGTTTTCTCCCTCTTTTTCCTTTCCCTCTTAAGAAAATTGAATTCTATAGAATTAAGGAAATTAGTTGCAAAGGTAGAACCTACATAGAAGCAAAATTGAATTCTTTATGATCAAGTTTTTCTTTTTCTTTTTTTTGGTTGAGCTGCATTTTTAGGAAATTGATATATTTTGGCACTTATATTATAATGATTTGTGACAGATTTCTGTGAAGGAAGACAAATATAGAAAGGAAACTGTATTATTTTCTATCAACCGCAATCATCCAGATTATGCAGCCTTCAAACCAGAGAAGAGGCTGGAGCAGAAAATTGATCAGTCTGTTGATCAAGCTACTACTGAAAATCAGCCACAAAAAAAGCTAGAAGTGGCAGAAATTTACAAACCAAGTGTGCATGTCAATCCCATTTTTAATTCTGTTAGTGCTGATACAGGGAAACTTTACAGTGCCTCAGAAGCTTCTGATATCATCTTCAAATATATTGAGAAGGAAAATCTGGTCAAGCCAACAAACAAGGCCGTTGTAGTTTTAGATCCAACACTATGTGATGCTTTGTTTAAGGGAGCAATTAAGAAAGGATCAACATACCCAACAGAGATTCATAAGAAAGATATAGGATTGACATTTGTGAACCGGATGCAAGCCCATTATGTTGTGACCAGGGGAAGTGAATCAGTTGTTCGTAAAGGTTCATTGAAGACAATTCAAATTGTAACAGAAAGGCGTCAAGGTAACAAGAAGGTTACCAAAGTTTCTGGTGTAGAAACATTTTTGATGGATGCTGACGCATTGGCATCGGAGCTGCAGAAAAAATTTGCTTGCAGTACATCAGTGCAAGAGCTACCAGGTAATAATGCACTAGTCTTGAGACAAATTGTTGATGATAATTGCCAGTAACAAATATTTTTTCTTCTGCTTAATAAATCCTTCAATCTAAATGTTTTGTAGTCTAACATATGAATACAAGGGCTGCAATGTCCTTTTGTTGTACTGGGTATTTTCAGGAAGAACATCACTTTGTTGTATAGATGTAAAACTGCAAGGTGCTTTTGCATTTTAATTGTCATGTTTTTCTAAATCAATTAGTAAATAACTGAAATATGAAATAAATGATCCACAAAGACACAAATGTATGTGTTGCACATGCACATGCCTGCATACTGTGTTTCCTACATGGATATCAACTAAGCATTTCACTCACTGACATTATGTCGTCGTAGCCTGCTTGTAGGTCTGTACTTCACTTTATATATTCAGTCTTGATCTTGGATGCAACAAAAGCATGCTATTAGATTGTTTATATAAGATTTGTTTATATGTATATGAGAATAAGCTGCAGCGGTGGGTAACTTCTAATTATACACCAGCAACTTGGCTACACCTGGATATGTTGAGTGGAAACAAGATATAAGACGACAAATAGTTTCCTACTTTGCACTTCGGATTTTTTGGATTAATTTTGTGAATTTTTAGAAGTAAAAGATATCGTAATTGTGATTGTCATAATGGTGTTTGCTTGTTTGGTTGGAATAATGTGCTAATCTTCAAAAGTTATGTCTTTTATTGTAATTATCAAGGACAAAGCAATATTCTTGGCTTCATTCTGATATTTTGTAAGTAGTCTTTTGATTGAATTTTCTTTAGCATGTTGGCTATGGCATTGGAATGTCTTTTTGTGTCATTAAGCTTTTATGACTTTTGTTTTCCTTGGGATTGTTTCTTTTTCTTTTTATATGTTTAAGGGCTTTAGTTTTGAGCGTTTTTTTAGCGCAGGTTCTATCAATCATTCAGATAGAAAAGAGAATAAGGGGTGGTTTATTAACTGCTTTAAGAATGCTTGGACTAAGTTCAATCTCTGTTTCTAAACTTAGGCACTTCGAATCAGCTATTAGTAGCAAATTAGAGTCCTATCTTTGGTACTTTACAGAGTTTGTAAACTGGCTGGTTTGTTGTAGTCTTCTGGTATGTGTCATCCCAGAGATTTCTCCATTGAGGAGTATTTCTATTTTGCTTATGGAAAAGTGAATTTATTTATTCTGTTTGATATTAACATTTACTACTGTGTTTGCTCACCATTGTTTTGACATGTTAGATAGGGGTTGTGTGAAGAGTAAAAACATGTTTAGTATACAAATCGGATCCTTGCTAGTATAGGAAAATAATTAAAATAGGGACTTCTTAATAAAACTGGAAAATATGAAATCCTTAAACAAATTGGACTTTATTGTATAGTATATCAGAGTAGATATAATTATTATTATGTACTTGAATTTCATTAGTTAACAATATTGAGGATTTGGTATATCATGGCAAATATTATCAGAAAACAATTAATTTTTTTAAAATACAATTATTATTTGTTGTTTATTATATCATAATCATCAGATAAGAAAGAGGGTGAGATGAAAATAAGAGTTTGATCCCTAATAAATTAGATGTATTTGGAGGTGTTGAAATCTCCAAGAATTTTTTCCAAATTGATTTAAACTAAGAAATTAGAATCTTTTCTCTAAGATAAAGAAGGTCCTTCTTTTATTGGTTCTTAGGATCGGAGATATTTTTAATTGTGCATTATATTTAATTGTATTCCTTTATATTTATATGTGAAGAGAAAGAAATATTCCTTTTGTTGGTCAGCCATGATTTGTTTTATGCTGTTTCTATATTTCAATACCAAAAGAATATTTTTATCTTGTTAAAAAATAAAAACTAATTGCGTAAACTATCAAAGAAGTAGATGCAATCATGTAAGGCATGTGCTACTAAAAACTGATTTAATTAAATTAATGAAACTAGCTACATTACTGCAAGGATTATGGTGGCAGTGGTGATGAGCATATTGGTTGAAGCTATGGTAATAGTAATTGAACTGTACATGTGGAGGAATTATCTACTAGGTAGTGGCAATGGCAGTGGTGAGGCGGCATACTGTCAATTGTGGGACTGAGGTTAGGCAGATGCTGGTGGTTGTCGGGCTCGACAGGTGCAGAGCACTTGCAGTGCCATTGGTTCTATGTTGAAGACTTGTAACTTTTATTATGTGGCACATCGCATCTTAGTCAAATGTTGGGATTCTGCTTCTGTCTATAAGATGGATAGAAAAAGTGATCTGTGGCTTTGCCCAATGTTCAAAATAACTCTGCTGTTTCAAGATGATAATATTGGAATGTTGTAGCCATTATTGTGGAATTTTGAATTTTTCACTTGTCAAATGTGGCCTAGCCTGCTTATGTGTGTTTCCGGAAATTGGCTTTTCATTTTCTACTCTCTCAGGCAAGAAAGGGCATGAAATTCTTATTCAAGGTGGGGTGATTGATGATGTGGCACGGCATCTGGTTGAACAATATGGGGTTCCAAAAAGATATATTGAGGTTCTTGATAAAACCAAGAAATGAGAAGTCTACTTAATGGTCAGTTTTCTCTCAAACAGTTGATATCATATTGCACGAATAGGGTAATGAAATCTTAGAATAACTTGAATGTGTCTTTTTGTGTTGTTTATCTTTTAGGATAAAATAAATTCCTTATGTTTCTTTTCTGGTTTTTAATTAATCAATGTGTATCCCTTTGTTTTCCTAATCTCTTTTTTTGGGGCTCCATTTGCTTGATTCTATGTTTTTCTGTTTTGTCACGAGTTAGGTCTATGATGAATGTAATATGAATCTTGAAATTTCCCTCCTTTTTTAGTTCACCTGTCTGTATTTCTCAATGAAGACAAACATGCTATTTCATTTGCTAATTTGTCTTTGAATTTACAGTTGATCAAGGACACCATGTATGAAAAATAAGTTTCAAGATTCTAGGCAAGCAATTAGAATGGTAATCAAATTCCAATTAGTCTTTCCAGCAGAGCACACTAGTTGGCAAAAGGCAACTGCAAAAGCACCTGTTTGAAACACAAGTGTGCGCTGCTTCTTGCTTTTTTTTCAACATTTTTTGTATGATTGTTTAGGAACACAATTATAGAGAACAGTTATGAGGCATGGGCATCTGTTGGGTAGCATATTCATTGTGCTTTACGTATTTGCTGGACATGTAATTCTGATGGAGATCTATTTTGTGCAATCAATGCATTTATATGTCCTGTTTGAGTCCATGTGATAGTTATTATTTGAATCCATTGTAAAAGAATGGTTGATTTGTAGCTTTTACATCATTCTTATAGGTGGAGCACTCATGGGGTTATGGAAGGGTGCAACTGCCAAGCTACTGCCTGCAACCTCGTGATCTGAATTGACTCATTGAAATTTTGATGCAATTCCAGAGATGAATTCTAAGAGAGGTTAGAATTATTAAGTCTTTATTGACTTTATACAAGAAAAAAAATGGCAGTGTAAAAAACTTTCTTCTGCACCAAAATATAGCAGTGAAAAGTTTTTCTGTAACAATGTCCAACCATTTTATGAAGCTTAATTTTTCGGGAATTGGTTATTTCAGCTTATTGACTTTAACTTGTTATATATATAATTGGTTCATTGAAATTTTGATGCAATTCCAGAAATGAATTCTAAGAGGTTAGAATTATTAAGTCTTTATTGACTTATACAAGAAAAAAAAAAAAAAGGAAGTGTAAAAAACTTTCTTCTGCACCAAAATATAGCAGTGTAAGAATTCCATCTTCATATCTACTGTCGTCATCTTCAATTGTCATTGTAGTAGTTAAGACTGTAATCGATATACTGCGGCTAACGAAACCGTCTTTTTTTACAATACCGCATTATAGTGATATCGTAAAAATATAATATTGATACCGATACCATTAAAGACAAAAACCGTAAAAACCGATACCATCAATATAATGTGGTATTGGTGGTATCCGATATCGATATCGAAATTACAATATGTTTTTTAAATCAATGCAAATAATATTTTTCAAATCAATGCAAACAATAAATAAAACATCATAATTCAAGTCACAACATAATATTACAAACATAATTTTGTTAATAAAACAAATACATTCATCCAAATAAACAAATTTCAATTCTGAAAAATAAAAATAAATTTCAATCCAAAGACAAATTATAATTCTAAAAAAAAGACTAATGGTTTTACTAACAGTATACCGACGGTATATCGTTTAAAATTTTCAAAGAACCGAAACCGATATAGATACCATCAAAATTTGAATTTTAATACTGAAAATTTTCGGTATCATATGGTATCTATATCGATCAGTATTGACTGTGCAGTTTTGACTGTATGTCATTTAGATACCATGACACTTACATCCCTAGTAGTAGTAATGACAAAAGTCGTTTAAAAATCAAGAATAGATCAAAATATAAAATAAGATCAAATTCATTTAATATAATATTAAATGACTTGATGAAAAAATTTGAAATTTTATAAATTATACTGTTTTATTTAAAATTTAAATGTTAAAAATGTCTCCATTATATTTCATATTTGATATATTTTTAAATTTTAAATATTTTTAAGTATTATTTATTTTTTAATATTTTTAAAATAATTTATTAAATCAGATTAATTGAATTAATTAAACTGATCAAATGAAAATTTAATTAATTGACCGATTTATTCTTAGTCTGATTTAAAAAAAACATTTTTCTAACGGTCAGTTTCCACATTTCTCTGGAAATTACATATAATTAGTAATTTTACTTTTAGTTGATTTTTTTTTTCCAATATTGACTGATTCTAGGATAGATCAAAATCAAGTTCAAGCCATAGAAGTAGCTCACATGAAAATTATTCTAAGATTATCGATGACAATTTCTCTTATTTTCTAGCTGCGTTCTTATAGCCATATGTGCATTGCTTGTTTTTTTTTTTTTGGAATAGTCACATGTGCATAGCTAACTCTTGACAAACGTTCAATTTACGATGACAATTTATTTTGTGTCGTGTCAAAACACATATATAACACAAAAATATTAAATTTGAATACGACTCGTTTAATTAATTATGTTAAAATTTTTAACTCTAACATGAACATGATTATGAAGTAAGTTACATGACACGACTCGTATAACCGTTTGATTAATTTTGTCATTAACGTTTCCTACTACGAAAATACACGTTTAGCTTAAAAACATATAAAAATTAAAATTTTTAATTTTTAATTAAAAAATATTAAGGACCAAATATTAAAAATTTAAGTAAATATAAAATTGAATTCAAAGATATTTTTTTATATGTAAATATTTATTTAAATCGTATTTAAATGTGTATATTTATACTGTGTATTACATGTTAACTCATTAATCTGATTATAAAATTGTGTTAATCGTGCCTATTGTGAATTAGGCGAGTTAATCCTTTAAATCTAATTTTTTTTTTATCATGTTACCTATTTATGATCCGAACTTGTTTGTTTTAAATCTCAATCTGTTTAATTATATGTGTTGCGTCATTTAATCGGGTCATGTAAAAAATTGACAGCCCTTGCTCAATGCTTAAATTTTTTCAAAATTGATGACCGCTATTGATGAAGCAAAAAAGTAGTGTAAAAGAAAAACATATATACGCTATCATACGGCAAACATTTTGGCAATATATAAAAACGATGTTGTCTATGCTGATATATATACCATCATCCAAGGACACTGAGGGTGAGTAGCCTAAGAAATTTTATGCTTCATCAATTCCATTCCGAACTCCGCTTTGTTCTAATATCTCTGCAACTTCTTTCATTGATGAATTGGTGACATTTAACAGCAAGCAGAGCAATTTGTGACGCTCTCTGGAAGAGTATTTTCCCTCCAATCTAGAATCCGTTGCTCTTTTCAGTTTATGTTTGTGGAGTAATAATGGTTTTATCCATTCCACCAAGTTATGTTGCTCAGATGGACGATTCCTATCGATTGCCTGCAAGCCGGTTAGCATCTCCACTATAACGCCACCAAAACTATACAAGTTTCCTTATAAAATGTCATGTGAAAGTTTAATGATCACTACTAATTACTTGAAAGCAAAAAAAATTAAGACTTGTATATTCATCCAAGTTTAGATGTTTCAAAGAACTACCTGTCCTAATATGCTCACGTGTGCCCATAATATGTCCTGTTACACATGCACCAGTAGATCCCCACTTTGCCAACCCAAAATCTGATATCTTCGCCGTGTAAGACTTGAGAAAAAGACATGGTTTTGGAGAGTAACAATGCTCTAAGCATCACTTAGTTACGTTTTTCTTTTTGAGTTTTAAGAGCATGTTTGAAACAGTAAAAAAATGGAATGATAATAAAATTTTCAATAAGTTCTTTAGATTTAGGCTCACGGAAAATATTTTTCAAAAAAAATATTTTTTACATTTTTTTATATTTGGTACATTCAGGAAAATTTCATGGTTAAAAGTAAAACTAAGTAATGTTTCATAAAAATGACTTTTCATTTTAAAAATAGAAAGTCATTTTTCGAACTTTGACAAATTCATTTAAATAAAAAATAAACTGTATAAATATATGAATTTATTATCATTGATCATCATTTACTATCAATACCCATTATTGATAATCATTAGCCGACGATAGGTCGTCGAAAATGAGTGAAATCCTTAAAATTTTTCATTTTAATGTATTTTTTATATTAAACAATAAATAATACATATATATAATATTTATAAACTAAATTTGGTTATAATCTTATAATTAAAAAATTAATATTTTTGTAGTATATTCCAAATACCAAAAAATACATTGCTTGAAAAATATTTTTTTTAGATAATATTTTTTCAGAAAAGTTATTTTTTGTAAAACAAATGGGGCTTAATATTTTAATCAACTTTGGAATTTTAAAAATTAAAATGTTTCATTATTCTTGAGATTTCATTATCAAAATTAATTTATTTATAAAGTATAAGATTATTATATATATGGATGATTTATGGAAATTTTGTTAATATTTGAATTCTCTATTTTGTGTATTAAAATGTACTAAATAAAAATATTAAATTTCTAAAATATTATTTTAAAAATATAATTTTATTTCTTAATGCAACTAAATATACCATATGTATATTACTGTTTTCATATGACTATAAGCCATAGCTCTTTCGTATAAGAGCGATGGCTCATGAGTAGAATTTTAAAAGAAACATAGCCTTGCTATTTTAATTAACTTAAAAAACAAAAGGGTATAATTTTAAAAGAATTAAAATGTCTCATAATTCTTGAGATTTCATTATCAAAATTAATTTATTTATAAAGCATAAGGATATTATGTATGTGGGTAATTTCGATATATTTGAATTCTCTATTTTGTGTAATAAAATATACTAAATAAAAACATTAAAATATTATTTTAGAATATAATTTTATTTCTTAATGTAACTAAATATACCGTATGTATATTACTACTCTCATATGACTGTAAGTTATAGCTATTTCTTTTAAAAAGTATTTAATTGTTAGAATTTAATATTTCTATTCAAAATTATTTTTTTATGAAAGTAAATTTTTGGGTAAATAATTTCAAGAATATAGGATTCTTACGTTTAATTTGATATAAAATTTTTTAAGAAATTTAAAATTAATATTTTTTATTTATACATAGGATAATTCAAAACCATATCCCTAATACAATTGAATATTTTTATCTAATTAATCTATACAAAAGTCTTATACAATAAAATTCATTATGGTGATCAATTCAATAAGAAATATAATTGCAATATATAATATTATAATACGTAATAAATAAAATATTATTAAACAATATAATTTATTATTAAATAATATAAAGTATAATAATAATATTATAAAATATTAGTACAATAATAACCAGTTATTCTTATATCTTCAAAAAGTACTTGATAACTACAACATACTAATAATTCAAATATATAGTCTATGATAATAAAAATTTAAGAAAATCTAAGAATGATTTAATTACTTCATAAACTAATAATAGACTATAGTTTTTTCATAGTTTAATAACTATTTTAATTAAAATTGAATGATAATCTATATTCTTGATTTTGATTAAAATTGTCTTAAACAAATATATGAGTTTTTTAGTTTAGTATATATATATATATATATATATATATATATATATATATATATATATATATATAATCTAAAGGTATATTTATCAATATACAATATTATATTTTTTTATAATGAAAAAGTACTATCTCATATATATGAAATAGT
>CATIWR010537810.1:0-11527 GCA_949677035.1 Omphalea diandra
ATATATTTATATATAAAAATTCTATTTTTTTTTATTTATTAATATTATATATATATATATATATATATATATATATATATATATATATATATATATATATATATATATATATATATATATATATATATATATATATATATATTGCATATATTATTAGATTGTTAATTGGAGAAACCGAAGTTCAAATGACTTTTGGTACTAATCCAACTGAGAAATTAGTTGTTGAACTCCAAGATTTAAGGTCTTACTAAACTCAATATGATTTTTAAACATCACTTAATATTAAATTTTTTAAATAATTCTTAATAAATTATTTTAACACATTAAATTAAGAGTCTCAAATTCAATTACGAATTATAATATTTAATAATACTTAGTTAAAATATTTTAAAAACAAATATTATTCATCAATAATAATTAATAAATTATATCATAAATTATTTTATTCTCTAAAAAAGTAATCACAATATACTCATTCACAAATTATGTCATAAATTATATCATACATTTTTAAAACCTCCAAAAATATAACTAATGATCACTATTTGAAATTTAATTATCGGTTACAATGTTTAAATTATCACATTAATGCCAAATACATTTATTTATCAATTATGTCATAAATTATTTTATTCTCTATACTTTCACATTTAATACGAATATAAAAAATATTGATTCTTTAGTTCATTTGAAAATTGATGACATTTATAACATATTTATGAACACATACTCATATAAAATACAAACTTTATAGAGAAAACTATAGTCATTTATCCTTTAAACTTCACCCTTTCTACTTTACAATTTGTGTTTTGGTCTTCTATTTTCACAAAATGTCTTGTGTAAAATATCACGAGCTTTTATTTACTGCTTTTTTATGTTTTTATATTTATAATGAATCAAAATTAGTTACTTATTTTAATTATTTATTTTCTTTCTTAATTGGAGACAACTTGACAAAAAAAAGGCGAACAATACTCATTAATTGAGAATTTAAATTCAAACAAAGATAACTGGAGAATTAAAGTGAGAGCGTCGAAATTCTGGGACATCAGTTTCAAAATCAAAGTTTCAACAATACATAAATTGTTATTCTTGATGAGAATGTAACACAACTACATTTTTAACTAAGAAAATAGAAAAATAAGTAGAACACTTTTATTTATAATTTTATCCTATATTAATTTCCTTTCTAACTTCAACATAGGCAAACTATATTTATATTATCCTAAAAAAATGTGGCAGCACAATTTCAAGAATTGTTGAAAGAAGAGAGAATAAAATTATCAATTAAATAAAATAAAAAAATTAATTTATGCCTTAAAGAACATAAGCATCAAAATAAAAAATATACAAATCACACAAACAAAAGATCAAATGATATGTTCATAAAAAATAAACTATATATTTAATTAATCCGACAAACTCATACATACTGTTTCCAGTAGAATTAAAGAGAAAATAAGAGAACAATATATATAACAAATACTTACGAAAATACATATTGAAAAATGATATGAACACAAATACGTACTAAAAAATAGCAATATAATACCCCCTTTCATAATGAAAATTTGCACAATTTTGTAAAGGAATACTGGAAAATCAAACTAAGAGTGCTGAAATTTTGGGATATCAGTTTCAAAACCAAAATTTCAACAGTATCGAGATAGTTTTTCATTATGAAAAAGTAACACAACTATATTTTTAATTATAAAAGTATAAAAATAAGTAGGATACTTTTATTTATTATTTGTTCTATCTTAATTTTCTTCCTAACTTCAACATAGCAAACAACACTCATGTCATCATAAAAAAGAATATAACAGCTCAATTTCAAGGATTGTTGAAAGAAGACAAAATATATTTAATCAAATATTTCAGTGTCATTTCCAATAAATATATTATTGATTTATTGGGACAATAAATATATATATTAGTTTTTATAATAAAGCAACTGTTGAAACGTAAGTGATGACAATATTTTAATTCCAAAATATAGATTCGATCTTTTGGATTTTGAAAATCTAAATCAATAGTATGGTAAAAGTATATCTTTACATGTAATATAAATTTACAATTTTGAAGTGTTTGCGAAGTTTAAAGACACATAATTTAATAAATTATATACGTTACAGACATTATTAGATTCTTAATTGGAGAAACTGAAGGCAAAAAACTTTCGGTGCTAACCTAATTGAGAAATTAGTTGTTGAGCTCAAAGATTTAAGATTCTACTAAGCTCAATATGATTTTTAAACTTCACTTAATATTAAATTTTTTAAATAATTCTTTTCACTATATTTATGCAAGGATCAAAAGTTCAAGTTACTATTTGAAAGATTTAATTAAAGAATATCAAGAATAGAAAAAAAAATTATGAAATGAGACGATAAAAATTATTGTTTTTATGTCAACATTGGTGAAAGAATTCAACAATATGAATCATAATACTACTAATATAAATGATTAAATATCCGTGTATGATATTTACATCTCACCTAATTTCTTATTTATAAATTTAGATAATATTTATTTATCAACTTCAAAATCTTCAAAGTTTATGTCAATCTAGATATACTTGAAGTTAAATAATTGAAAAGAATGTAAGATTTTAAAATACTTATTTACAAAATATTGAACAGTTACATATTGATTGATTAAGACATTTTGATGAAAAGGTTTTCCAAAGGCACAAAAGTATTTGAAGTACTAAAAGTTGGTGCTAATTTTTTATGCTCTCGAGAAATTACATCTCAAAAAAAATATTAAACAGTTATTACATAAATCTTTCTAAGAAATTAATAACGTATATATAGTTAATTTATTTTTTCAATATCTAAATTTCAAATAATCAATGAAATTTTTGTTCTGTGTAACAGGTGTGCAATTTCTTTTGTTGTGCTTTATTAAAAATAATATCACACAAAATGGGTGATATTATATTTCATGCAACCAATGCGAGAAAAAATTAATACCAAAATCAATAAATTTTAAGTGTGAGAAGTGTGACAAAATAGTTGCATATGCAATAAATAGGTTTTATGTTACATGTAAAACTCTTGCAAATACACAAATTATTTCAAGTAATACAATGAAGAGTAGAGATCGTTCCCACGAGTATTGTTTTACACAAATAGCAATAAAGTCATAAGAGAATAATAAACAAAAACTAAAATTACAAAAATAATTAAATAAAACTAAAATTAAATGAAAATAAATTTTATATAATAATGATTTCTAAGGAATTCGGGTGCACTCCAATATCATTTCACAAATATATCAAGAGAATTATTTTAATTGAGATTAGGTTGTGCTTGAAGATAGATTTTTCTAATTTACCCTATAATCTCTCTCGAGCAAAATTGAGTATATTATTATTGAAATTATGTCAACTCTCGTGGTCATAAAATTCAATAACAACTCATTAAATTTCATGAATAATCCTAGAATATATATAGAAGTCAAGTTTTCTCTCGTAGTCATAATCCCCTAGTTTATTTAATATGTTAAAACTAACTCTAGACTTACACTCTCGCTCCATCATCTAGAATTTCAAACATTGCACATATGCGATCACTCGTACATACAAGATCAATTAAGTCAAACATATTAAATTAAATACCCAGCACAATTGAAGCAAAATCACTTCATTGATTCATGAAATAAATATTAAGTTTTCACTCTAATCCTTATAATTAAAGAATTAGTTCATCCTCAAATAAAAAAAGAAACAAAAAGAAGAAATCCATTGAATTTAGTAGAAAAATATTCAACAAAAAAAGGCTTCCTAACAAAAACAATGAAAACCCTAAGAGAGAATGCTTCCAATCTTCACAAATTTTTTTTTATTAGGTGTAAAGGTTAGATATACTTTTCTCTCTCAAAATTATGTTTTTTTTTTCTCTGAAATTTTTATCCAAGTAAGTCAAATCTCCTTAAAAACAATATACAATTTGCATTTTAAAATATAGATTTGACGATTTGCATGGCTCGATGCATGAGTCATGCAACAACTTACACACTTAACTGTTGATGTGATTTTGCTCTACTGACCAATCAGTTTTGCATCTTTACATGGTTATATGTATAGTTCATGCAATAACTCATGCAACACTGATAAAAACCGCAATTCCACTCATTTTTTCTAGAATTTCCTTCACAAACATTAAATAAACAAAAAATTAATTTATTCCAAAATAAAAACACTATAAAAATAAGGAAAACTTCATAATTTCTAATTTGAAAATATATATTGAAATAATATTTATCATTCTATTTGAAGCAAGAAAAATTAATTTTGCTAATAATTATAAGTTGTTATTGCTAGATTGATAATTACACCTTATTTAATGATAATACAGGTACAAGGCTGAATTAAAAGTTAAAGATAATTTTGGATAAGCAATTTTTGTTGTGTTTGATAAAGAAATGAAGAAAATATTAAGTGTTTCTGCCACAAAACTTCAAATGCAAGAAGAGGATGTAAGTGATATAATATATTAAACTATCAACACACTATATATATGGAATAAGAATTTATCACCAAAATCAAATTTTGATTAATCCTTACAATTTTATGACATAGGATGATGAAACATCACTACCATTGCCACTACATAACATTGTTGGAAGATCATATTTGTTTGAAATCCAAATTAAATCATTCAATCCAGTTTTCTCAAACTAAAGTTTCACTATTATTCAAATTATGAAGCATATGAACTTGCAACAAATGAAAATGTCTTAAGTACAAATTTTTACTATTGATTTCTCAAAGAAAAAATAAGATCTCTTCAATTCAAATTTCATAGTTTTAACTAATATATATAATTTTTAAACAAAATTGCAAGATGGTGCAATTGGTCCAAATTTTGTTGAAACCCAAAAAGAGCTACCCAAAAACATATTTTGTTGAATAAAATTCTAGGATATCAGTATATTCATTTATAAATTATGTCATAAATTAAATTATAAATTATCTTATTCTCTTCACAAATTATGTTATAAATTATATCATAAAATAAATATTGCATGTTTCAATATACTACTCAAATAAAATTGTGCATTACACATGCATAAAAACTAGTATCTACATTAAATGTGAAACAAGCCTAGCTTCCTAAAAACTTGTCATGTGGCACTCTCTTAGAAAAACTTACAATACAACACTCTTTTAAGAGAGCTTTCTACATAAATTTTATTAGAAAAAAATTTATATATATGAAAAAAGATAATAAATGTGAACTTGAGTTACTTAATAATATTTATAATTATAATTATTATGAAATATAGTATAAATATAATATGACTGATATACAATGCTTCATATTAAGATTATCATCATTCAAAGTTCAATTATATAATAATTATATGTAAATATAATAATTATAACTATTGTAAAACCATAACTTTAAAACGTATTAAAATAAATTTAAAATGTTATAGTAAAATTATAACAATTAATTAAAATTTATCTAATAATTTTATTAATCAATTAAAATTATTTAGTGGTGTATTATAATTTTATTATTATATTTAAGTATTATATAATCTTTTTTATTTTTCTAATATAAGCTCTCAAAAAATAAAAAGAAAAATAAAATATGATTATTTTTTATAATTTTTTATTAAAAATAACATAATAAAAATCATAGCAATTAATTATTTAAATATGTTTTTATAAAAGTAATAACAAAAAAATTATTTTGATCCATTAAAGTTATTAACTCATAATATTTTCATCTAATATATTTAATGATTTTATCAAAATAATGTTTATATATTTTCTACTATTATACATTAAAAAAAATATTTTTAAATTAGATTATAAAATATAACATTTAAAACTTTAAACAAGACATTCTCAAAATACATTTGATATATGATATTTTTGAACCACTCATCTATACATTTGACATATAAATGATATTTTGGGTAATTTTTTTTAATAGTCATTGAATTTTGACTGAAATTTTATTCTAATTGGTATTGTTTAATCATATCACTTAAATATGAATATTATTATAATTAATATAATCTAATCAAATTAAAGATATCAAGTTATAGTAATTAATATTAGTATATTTATTTCATAATTATATGATATTGAAATTGAATTACTATATTTTTGTATTTGTTTATGAATTTTGTACAATTCTGAGATTCTTAATTTAATTGATTATGTTAAATAAAACAATCATTATATTTAAATGATCTAGTTGAATAAAATTAATTTTAGTGACTATAATATAATTTCGATCATAGTTTAATTATTATTAAGATAAATTATATTGATTTTTTAAATAATTTTTAATTTAATGATTTCTTTAATATATATATAGATAAAACATTTTCAAAAGCTTGATGAGTGGCATATCTATGTAATTGGCATGCATTTATCTATACATTTGACATGTGACATATACTAAGTACTTTTAATTTTAATAATTTTAGAATTAAGAGCAAGATTCTATGATGATTACTAAAATTAATTTTATTTAATTAGATCATTTAAATATTATTATTATTTAAATTAAAAGAATCTGATTAAATTAAAAATTTCATATCATTAGGCTATCAAGTGATAATTATCAATTAATATTGACCTATTTATTTCATAATTATATGAAATTAAAATTAAACATATTTTTTGTTTGTTTATGAGTCTTATATGATTTTGAGTTCCTTGATTTGACTAAATTATGTCAAATGTAATAATCATCATACTTAAATGATTTAATTAAATAAAATTAATTTTTAATGATCATATAATAAAATTTTAATCATATTTCAATGATCATAAAAACAAATTATCCCAATATTTTTTAACCATTCTTTATTTTAATGATTGCCAACCACACCTCGATAATTTCTTTAACACTCTATTGATAACCATTTTTTGATTTAATGATTATATTAATGAAAAGTTACTATTAAAATTATAATTACATCTTAATTATTTTAATAATTAAATAAAATCCGCATAAAGTGCAGAAACTAATGTCAGCAAAATAACATTATAGAGTTAAGAATATTCAAAATTGATTGATGCTAATTCGGTTGGGGAAAAGATTACTACTCTGTATTAGCGCATACATACTGCCTTTAATAAAGTATCCGGTCAAGGAAAGTGGTGATTGATCCGACGGAAGATGGTAAAGGAGACGGAATACTACGACGTGCTAGGGGTCAGTCCCACCGCCACCGAGGCGGAGATTAAGAAAGCTTATTACATCAAGGTAGATTCCCCCCTTACCAATTTCCAGTTTGGGATTACTTATCAGTATAACCTCTCAACTTTGCTCTTGCTGTTAATACTTTGTCTGGTAGATCTCTAGATTTTTCTAGTATTTAGCCTTGGATTGGATCTGTTGCTTTTATATTCTTCTTCCTTACTAGACTGACGAGCGATATTGCTGTCCTTTTGCTCAGTGATTTTGGCTTCTGTGTCCAACCATTGATTTCCATTTCACTATGTTGCCGCCATATGATTTCCTCATTAACCTTTTTTTTTTGGGTGTCTTTCACCATTATTGGCTTGCAGGCACGACAGGTTCATCCAGATAAAAATCCGAACGATCCTCTTGCTGCACAGAATTTTCAGGCCAGCTTTTTTTTTTTTTTTTTGGCTTTTAAATGTAAAAGATTTTTTTTTTTGGTGTTAAAAAAGACCTTATGAATTTACTTTCTTCCTCCCCTTTTTTCTTCTTCTTAATTTGTCACTAAACATCATTGCGATTGACCTTTTGACTGGGTTCGTTGGGATTTCTGGTTGATTCTGTACCATCGACACTGGTACTTTCTTCTGTATTCCAACTGCAGAACCATCAAGGTTTTTTTTTTTATCAACAGTTTGCTAGTAAAATATATGCTACTAGTTAATTATAAAAATGAGATAAAACATTACAAAGGCATTTTGGCAACTATTAGAGTGATTTCAACATGCGTAGTTTATTGGTGTGGAATACTGTAGTCCATTTTCTGGGCCTTTTGGCACTTAGAAGTGTAGTTACTGGTGCTTGTGAAAACTAATAAAGTACAAACCAGATGACCTATATAATGTTTGCTTTTAATGTTTTTTTATTCACTTGTTTGCTTTGTTGGACCAGACTACTGAGGGTCTGATGTTCGAAGTATCAGCAGGGAAAATAGTATTATAATGGGTGTTGGAAAGCTAGTAATGTCTTATTAAAGATTTATTCATTTGAATTCAGGTGTTGGGAGAGGCATACCAAGTATTGAGTGATCCTGCCCAACGACAAGCATATGATGCTTATGGGAAATCTGGAATCTCAACGTTAGTTTCTTATTCTTCATCTATGACTATGTTTGATATGGCACATACATCATTCATTTCTTTAAGATGGCATTGGGTTTATCCCTGTCCTTCCAGCCCCAACAAGTGGCAGTTGTGCATGGGTTTGGTCACCCTACCTTAACCACCCTGATTTTGCTTTAGCTCTAACTAATAATATGTTTGTTGTGTGATTTTGACTCATTTATCTTCGGGATATGACATTTATTACCCAACATTGTTCTCTTTCCGATGCATATGTATAAATGATTTGCAAAATTATAAAATAAAATACTTTAAGATGGGAAACTTCCCCAATTTATGCATGCATCAACTTCCGATTATCTTGGAAGAGGATTGCAAATCCACCCATCCTTGCCCCCATTGTCATTCCTAGCATTTTTGTCATGTGAATATTTATAAATATTTTTGTTTGGTTCTAGCGTTTTCTGGGCACTTAATTCGCAAGTTACTTTTTACTTGCAGTGAAGCAATTATTGATCCCGCAGCAATTTTTGCAATGCTTTTTGGTAGCGAGCTTTTTGAGGACTACATAGGACAACTTGCCATGGCATCAATGGCTTCGTTGGACATTTTTACAGAAGGAGAACAGTTTGATACTAAAAAGTTGCAAGAGAAAATGAGGGTAAAATGTCATTGCATTCTGTCATTTATTTGCAGTTGAAGTTTTTGATAGCTGTTACTGGTCTTCTGTTTTATATGATTTAATATTGTTATGTATTATTGTTAATTACTTGAGTCTTGTTACTTTCGTTAAAGGAATTTTAGAATTTCAATGGTCACAAAAGATTTAGTGATGAAGCAAATGTGGTAACATTGTCTTCTTTGCTTGCATTATTGTTTTGGCAGTGGTTACATTTGTTTTGGTTTGATTTAGATATGGAAGAATGTATTTCCTAGAATAGAATTCCATTTTCTTGGTCTTCAATGAATTCAAATTTGTTGTTAATTGAACTAGGTGAAATATCATTGATTTCTAAGTATAGTATATACGATAACCATTATATTTGATTATCTAAAAAATGAAATTGGCATGAAAATCTTAGAATAAGACAGTAAATTCCATTTCCAAGTCAAACCAAATGTATCCAAAGGGTTTTCAGATAGAGAGTTTGGTGCCTACTTCCACTTTCCTGGGTCCCAAGTCAAATGAGTCTGCAAATGCACTTTGTATTGAATGCTCAAAGTGTAGAAGTTTCTTTTGAATATATAGCCATGACAGTAGATGAACTAATTTGTGCTATGCTCTTGATTAAACTCAGTCCTTTGACCAGGCATGTAGTTATGTAATATCCTCACCAAAAGAATTTGAAAATCTGCAAATGGGTATTTAATTATAAGTTTATTGGATCCTTGACTTTTAATGTGGTTCATAAGGATGCTTCATTTGGCAGCCACATGGCACATCCCTATCAACAGACATGGGATCATTCCAAGTAGTACACTATTCAGACTATGAAAACTTAGAAAATCAATTGGTTTGCTTATCTGGTTGTTCTATGAAATTATGATACCCTCACATTGTGAGCAAAGTAGGACCACTTTGTTGCAAATATTCCTTTACTTGGATAGCTATTAACTATTAAAATGAAGCGTCCAGAGCATTTCCTTTTATTTATGTTTAGAGAGAAGTTTTCATTGAGTGATCTGCTAATCAAGGGTAAAACTCATCTTGAGCCCCAGATGAGATTGGATTCTGGGTTTAATTGAAGATCTATGCTTATTCGAAGAATCATGCAATGTTGCTGTTTTTGTTTCTTGTATGTAGAACTGAAATTAGGGATGTTTTTGGTTTTGTTACTTGAAGCATTTGGAGTTTACCTTTTCTCTTTCCTAATAATTCTTCAATATCATTTAGTGCCTTTTCTGAATTTTTTTTTTTTTTTTTCCACAGGTTGTTCAGAAGGAAAGAGAAGAAAAGCTTGCACAGATACTGAAAGATCGACTTAACCAATATGTTCAAGGAAACAAAGAGGAGTTTAATAATAATGCTGAAGCTGAAGTAGCTAGGCTTTCAAACGCAGGTAAATTGTCATGATCTCTAAAATTACTGTATAAAGGTGAAGTGAGAAGCTAGTGGATAAAAATAAAAGGGTCAAAGAAGGAAGAGGTAGATGAAAAATGATATGGGATGAAGTAGCTAAAGGTCCTTTTAAAGCTCTTTGGTATTCTACTAGAGAATTGGGAGTTGAAAGGCATGTTTTTAACACAAACAAGACAGGGAGAGGAAGGGATCATTGAAGGCATTACTGTACTTACAGAACATACGTGCAACAGTATACCAATTGAATGGCCGTGGCAGGAATGAGAAACTATTTTCAGTTTCTTTTAATATTCTTATGCTCCTTGGCCTGAAATCCATAGCCAATAGAGGTCCAATCACCTCTTCCAGATCTTCAGGATGGGAAAATCACTTTCATTTTGTGAAGCCATAGGAATATGGATGAATGCAACATTCCTGTCGGCAGTTCTTCTAGCTTGGCATCCTTACCCCTTTCAAGGATGGACATTTAGTAATTGATGTACCATCCATTTAGTTTCATAATAGTGACGTCCCAAAAAAAGTACCGACTATCAAAGGCCTAAGCCTGTATAAACTCTGCACCACCAAATGATGTACAACAGTCCAAACAGACCTAAAGCACTTGCAAACGGTCAACCATGCTAACCTTACTTTCCCTTCCATTCTGCTTCTGCTATAGCATATTTTCTCAGTCGTTCAGTTTCAACAGCTCAACTTGTTTTGCATTGATTGATGGCACAATATCCACTCACACTGTAGGATTACCTAGGCCAACTTTCATCCCTGCCTAAAAGGGTAGGTCCTGCATTCAAGCTCTCTTCTCCATTGCATTCAAGGATCAATCTACATCAGCTTGAGGCAACTTTTGCACACCTGCATTATACTGTGCTCTAGTTGTGCCTTAGTGTCAATGGAATATGAAGTTTTGTTGGCTTCCCTGTCTACATACTACCAGAGTGGATGTGGTGAAATCATAATGGTGTCTTCTTCTATATATATATATATATGCTTTCTTTATTAATTTGTGACTGTCTTCTGCAGCATACGGTGTTGATATGTTGAACACAATTGGCTATATCTATGTAAGACAAGCAGCCAAAGAGCTTGGAAAGAAAGCAATATATCTGGGTGTACCATTTGTTGCTGAATGGTTTAGAAACAAAGGCCACTTCATTAAATCCCAAGTA
>CATIWR010537897.1:0-16487 GCA_949677035.1 Omphalea diandra
CGCGACTTCTGAAAGTAGGTGAAGGACAACGACTATATTTTTCAAGTGAACTAATAAGAAGATGCCACGTGGACTAGCCGTTAGAAACAAATGGGGTTTCTCTTGAAGAATTTGGATTTCACGACTGCGAAAGGCAGTAGCGACCGCGATTTCATCCTGACAAGCATTAAATGCAGAATCTGTCAAGCATGTCTCAAAGATTTAATGAGTTATGATCTGCAATGTCTCTTTGATGAAGTTTTACTATAAATACCCCACCAAACAGCCATGAAGAAGGTTGCTAACAAATTTATTACAAGTATTGAAAGCTCTTAATCTTTGCTACTCATTTTCTTCATCTTCTTTACATGTGTTAGGTGTGAGCATTAAACACCAAATTGTAAGGATTTGTGTTAGCCTCCAAAACACTTTTAGAAAGGTTTAAGTGTAAACCTGTTGAAACACTTGAGTGAGGTTTTGTGTTGGCCTAGAAAACACTTTGTTGTAAGATTGTATGTTAGCCATTAAAACACAAGCTGTAATAAGTTGGGTGTGAGCTTGAAAACACCATTGATTTAGTGAAATACCCAATTGAGTGATTGGGGAGTGGATGTAGGGTTTGTTTTGCCCGAACCACTATAAAATCATTGTGTCTTCATTGTTCTTTCCTCTTCTCTTCATCTCTGTTTTAAAATTTTTATCCACCAATTCAACCCCCCTTCTTGGTGCCTAGGGACAACAAACACCATAACAAAATGTCATTGTAGAGAGGAAAAGTAGAACACTAATAAAGATGGCTAAAACCATGCTCAATGAGTATTCTTTGCTTAATGCTTAATTACTTTTGGGCTGAAGCCATCAATACTTCTTGTTACATTGCTAATCGTGTTTTCAAAAGACCCATTCTCAATAAAACTTCTAATGAGCTTTAGAATGGTAGAAAACCAAAGTTGTCATACCTAAGAGTTTTTAAGTGTAAGGGCTACATCTTAAATACCAAGGACAATATTGAAAATTTTGATTCTAAGACAAATGAAGGTATTTTTCTAGGTTATTCTATCTTTAGTAAAGCCTATAAAGTATTCAATAAAAGTACTATAGTTGTTGAGGAGTCAATGAACATTGTGTTTTACGAATCTAGTAAACTTGATCTTAGAAAAGGTTTTTCTCGTTGATAATCTTGCAGGTGATTTTGAGAAAATGGAGTTAGAGTCAACTTCAAGAGAAATTGTTATAAACCATGATGAAGAAAAGTCAATAAAAGAAGAAAAGGAATTCTAACCATCATAAGCAGAAATTTCAGATCAAGATCTTCCCAAGGATTGGAGATTCTCCAAACATCACCTAAAGGATCTAATTATTAGTGAAACATCCAAGGGTGTAAGTACTAGATCTCAATTTGATGTTGTAGATAATAATCTTGTATTTGGTTTTTAATTTAAGCTAAAATCAATTGATGAGGCTCTTTGATGATGAAAGTTGGGTGATTGCCATGTAAGAGAAACTCAACCAATTTGAGAGAAATAAAGTATAAAAACTTATTCCTAGGCCTAAGGAACACTCTATTGTAGGATGCAAGTGGGTGTTTAGGAATAAGTTAGATAAGCAAGGTTTCATTACTAAAAACAAGGCTAGATTGGTTGCAAAGCGATACAACTAAAAGGAAGACATTGATTATGATGAAACCTATACCCTCGTAGTAAGATAGAGGCCATTAGGATTCTCTTAGCTTGTGCATGTCACATGAACTTTAAACTTTTTCCAATGGATGTTAAAAGTGCATTTTTAAATGGTCTTATTGAGGAGGAAGTTTATGTTGAACAACCACCTAGTTTTGAATCTCACATTTTTCCAAATCATGTTTATAAGCTAACTAAAGCCTTATATGGTTTGAAACAAGATCTAAGAGCTTGGTACGAAAGGCTTAGCTCATTTCTTTTACAAAATAATTTTGAAAAAAGGAAGGATGATACTACTTTGTTTGTTAAAAGGCATAATTAAGACATACTCATTGTACAAATATATGTTGATGATATTATATTTGGTGCTACTAATGAATCTCTTTGTAAGGATTTTTCCAAGTGTATGACTAAGGAATTTGAGAAAAGCATGATAGGTGAGCTCAAGTTATTTTTTGGCCTATAAATCAAGCAAACTAAAGAGGACACATTCATCAACCAAGCAAAGTACACAAAGGATATACTCAAGAAATTTGGTATGGAAGGATGTGAAGTAGCAAAGACACTAATGAGTGCTACCATCAAACTAGACAAAGATGAATCAGCTAAGTCTATTGATGAAAATAGATACAAAGATATGATTGGTTCTTTACTCTATCTCACTGCCTCTAGACCTGACATCATGTTTAGTGTATGAATGTGTGTTAGGTTTCAATCATGTCCTAAAGAATCATATTTTAATGTTGTTAAAAGGATTCTTAAGTATTTACATGGTACATTGCACTAAGGTTTATGGTATCCTAGAAATTCATCGTTTAGCCTTTTAGGATATTCAAATGCGGATTATACCGATAGCTTGCTAGGTAGAAAAAGCACTTTTGAAACTTGCCAATTTATAAGAGAATGCTTAGTTTTTTGTTTTAGTAAGAAATATGTTTCAATTGTTCTATCCACTGGTGAAGCAAAATATGTAGCAACAGGTTATTATTGCACCCAAGTTCTTTGGATGAAACAACAACTAAAGGATTATGGCAAAGTTGTTGATCACATTCCCATCAAATGTAACAACACAAGTGCAATAAATCTTTCAAGGATCTCATCCAACACTTTAGGAGCAAATACATTGATATTAGGCATCACTTTCTTAGAGATCATGTCCAAAATGGTGATGTAGTGTTAGAATTTATTGACACCAATCATCAACTTGTGGATATTTTCACCAAATCCCTTAATGAAGAAAGGATGAACTTCATTAAGAGAGAGTTAGGAATGCTTGATGGAAGCTCACTAGGGTGAAAAATTAGATCTTATTGCATATTCCTTATTGATTTTATTAATTTTAATAATTGAATGTTGTGTTTGATATAGATGTATTTTAATTACTTTGGAAGATTTAATTCTTTATGCAAATGTCCTTCTTTATGCCAATTTACATACATTAATTCTCATTACATTAAGTGGATCACATCTAGAAAGGCCATTTTTCCTTTTTCTTCATTTCTTTTCTTTTGCTTTGTAATTCATAATTGTAATGGAAAAATCAAGATCACTATTGACAAGCACTCTTCATCTTTTTATCATACCTCTAATTCGTTGTTGTGATTTAAGATCGCCTCCATGAACTTATTCAAAATTTAAAAGTTTTGACCATTACTTCCTTTAGTTTCTAAAAAATTATTATCCGTTACTCATATTTTTCGTAATTAGTGGTCGCAATTTAAGGTTCGCGATCATAAATTAGAGTAACTGCCAAATATTAATTGATTTGACTACCAACTGATGGAACCCCCTCATTTATTACAAATTTGACCATATTTTTTACCTTTTTCATCAAATTTTTACCTATTTAAACCTCTCTAACACTTCTCCATTTCACCTTTACACATACTATTTATCTATCTTCATTTTCTTGTCTCAAACCTATTACCATCTCCTAACTTCTCTTATGGCACCAAAAAGCTCTCTAGAGCAAAGAAAGGGAAGGGCATAGCCTAACCTTCTGGCCCCCTTGCCCTTCATTTGATGAATGGAATAAGAAAAAAAAGGAGAAAGACTCTTACAAATCCAACTCTACTAAAATCATCCAACCTAATAAAATTCCTTTAACATTTCTTCTTGAATCCCAAGGTATCAAGGATGTAATTCATGTTTTTTTATCTAACTTTGGCTAGAACGAGTTTATATTTCGAGATGAATCCGGATACGAAGAAATAGTTAAGGAGTTCATGTGCACAATCACATTGAGCAGAAGAGTAGAATCCAAAGCAGGTCAGTATGGATTAATCTTTCGGGCTTTCGGGGGCCCTCACTTTATAACCTTTGAGTAACTCTCTAACCTTTTCAACCTTCAAGTGGGAGAAGATATCCCTTTCATCATCTCTGCACTTGATATCATCTACTTTGAATTTTGGTCTGAAATCTCCATTAAAACAAAACAAGACCCAAAAACATATTTGGCTAAGTATATCAAAATTGGTTCCTTCATCATATCATTACCTTTTCTATAAATGCCAAAGGTGATAGGAACAAAAAGGTCTCTTAAAAGGACCTAGCCTTCCTATTTAGCTTAATCAAAAACAAACTCATCCAAACCTACTGATACCTTATGGATCAATTGATTCACTTGACTTCCAAGCCCAAGAGCCAATTCCTTCTATCCTCTTAGGTCATAGCAATTTATAGGTATGTGGTGGCCCTAAATAAGGAAAATGAAAAATTCCTCATAAAGAAATATTTGTCATCCCATAATTTGTTTCACTTCCCCTACCTCATCAATGCCAAGGCTATACACCCGGACTTTTATAATTATACCTTAGGTTCTTTTAGAGCTAAAACGCTTGAAATCTTTCAAGTCTCAAAGAGGAAAAGGCTTGTGATAAAGAAGGGCACCCAACCAATTCCATCTCTCAAGCTTAAACCTAAAACCAAGTCCTTTGTCATCTCTCCTTCTTTAATAAATTAGAAATTAGACAAGGTCATGAGGATGACAAGAGGAGATTTCTTCTACTTTCTCACCTCCGTAATGACTTGGTGAATCTCCAAAAGAAGGTGGGTGCTATCCTTTACCACCTCCTTGATTTTGAAGATTGGGAGGATACTCCAAAAGAAGAAGAAGATCAAGAGGTGGAAGAAGGGGTTGAAGCACAAGGAGGAGGTGTAGATGAAGACATTACTGATTTTGGAGATGATGATAGCTCTCCAATGTTTTAGTGTTCTTTCCTAGGCTTGTAGTATTTTCTTTTCTTTTATTCACTTTGTTTGTTTTGTGGCCTAAGTTTGTGATCCCACATCTTTCTGTTTCTATTCATCTACATAATTAAAATTATTTACAATTTATGCTTCATGTGTTTATTTATGATGTGTGATTGCTCTTCTATTTAATATCTAAATTCCTCTTTGAATCATGTCACCTATGCCCTTTTACTCACTTTTAACTTCTATTCTCTTTTTGATCTTGCCAAAAGGGGAGAGAAATAGTGAAAAAAAATTGCATGACATATAATAAAAGGGAAGTATCAATTGAGGGGGAGCAATCTAATCTAAAATCTAAATTTTTGCTAAACTTAGTCTCTCAATAAGTATTATATTAAAAAATGTCAACCATCTCAACTTCACACTTATGCAATTCATTACCTTTTCTAAAATCAATCTAAGTTGTCAAAATTAAAAAGAGTGAGATTGTTGGACTAGGTTGGTCAAACATAAGTCAAAGGTCTCTTTTGATATTGACAATGGAGATTGACAAGTTCTAACATCTTGTTTAAGTGTTGTTTTTGCAGTTTTTAAGATAAGTTTGTATTTGAAGTTGGATGAAAGTCTAAATCTCATCGAGTAAGGCAAACCAATTTGAGGTTAAGAACCTGAAAATCGCGTTCATGACCTTGAAAAAAATGGATGAACTTGAACCAGACAAATTTGCAAGGTAAATCACAGCTAGACGTTGCCAAGAAAGACATGATTGTCATACATTCTGATTCGCAATGCCTTTCGTGTTAGCAGTCACGACTGTGACTTTTGTAGCTGCATGGAGGGAACTAAGTCCATAATCAAAACTTCCTAAATGCCCAAGATAACTGTTGACATATCAAAATTCATAAGGGAGAAAAAGATTTCACGACCGCGACCTGTTGAAGCATCTTCTCCTTACCAAACAGAATGATTTGTGATCACTGTCACATCCAAGATGAGTTTTGATCACAACTGCGACTTTTGGTTGATTGAACGAACACAACGACTATTTTTCTTGGAATACCAATAATAGGACACCATGTGGACTAACCGTTAGATATAAATGGGTTTTTCCACTCTAATTTTAGTCTTTCTAGTGCAAAGTGAAAATTTGTGACTACGAAATGTCAATCACGACCGCAAAACTAGTTTGACTGGCATTTTATATAAATCTGCCTAGCTTACCTTAGAGTTTTATACATTCTATCTTTGTAATGTCTCTTCGGCGGTTATTGTCTATAAATACTCCATCAAACAGATATGAATGCAAGAGAATATTATTGAATATAGTCAAACTCTTGCAATTTTACTTTTCAACCTCTTATTCTTTGTATATGAGTTAGTATTGTTAGGTATGACAATTAAACACCATTATAATTGGGTTTGAGAGTTAGTCTAGTTATCAAAACTCTTGTATTAGGTTAAGTGTCAGCCTTAGAAAAAACACTTGAGTGAGATTTTTGTGTGAGCCTTAAAATACAATTTGTAAGATTGTGTGTGAGTCATTAAAACACAGTGTACAAGTTTGGTGTGAGCTTAGAAACACCATTTAGAGTCAGTAAAAACTCAATTGTGAAGAATTGGGGAGTGGATGTAAGGTTCATTAACAACCGAACCACTATAAAAATATTGTGTGTTCATTCCTTCACCTTCTCCTTCAATCTCCCAAATTCATTATCTTCCCTCAAAATTTTTAAATTCCCACCAATTCAAACCCCTTCTTGACATTTTATACCAACCTTTTTTTTCTTAGTGTTACGATTTCTAAATCTCCACCTGACTTTTTTTAAAAAAATTAAAAAACAATTATAATCAAATTTGTTTTAAGAGGTAATTCAATTCAGTTGAAACTTAATGAACTAAAACATTTAATAGTCAATTTTTTTATGTTATTTTTTCAAGTTTTAAGTGCAAAAGTAATATTAAAATGAAAGTGTTGTTTAATTTCATAAAATAAATTTATATTATGTTCATGAAATAAGAAAAACAAACTTTTTTGCTAGTCTATATTTACCTAAATAGCATAATTATATAAATGAAAAATGAAAAAAAGCAAACTCTTTACAACTTGAATTGTTTTCTTCCCCTTTGTTCCAATAAAAAAAAATCTTTCCAATTTGAGAGATTCTATTATGTATAGGTAAAGAGAAGAGGATATGGTTATTATAGTAATAAGGATTTTTTTTTTTTTATAAAGAGAAAATAATAAAATTATTTATTATTCTAAATTATAAATTTGTGATCAAAGTTAATGGATGAGATGGACCAATCAAAAGAAATATATTTTTTAAAAAAAAAAGTGTTTATAGTGTTTTGTTGCTAATTAACATCACTCATAAATTAAGATGGTGAAAGGAATAGATTGGTAAGAAAATAACTACACAACTTCTAATCTCTAAAGAATCTAAGGCATGATATATAACTGCAAGAAAAATGCCATTGCACCAACTATTTGTGATCTAATTTTAATTGATTAACTGAAAGCAATGCCACTAATAATAGATGTGTATAGTCTGTATCAAAAGTTAGCCAATTGGGTTATAACAGAGATTAGGAAAATTGAACTCAAAACATTTATATTCTGAAAAAAAAAAACCCATAAAGTATTGGACTAAATAAAGTCACATAATTAAATTTGATGTGATTTTAAAGAGCAATGACCTTTCTAAGCCCAATAAAGAGAGCAACATTGCAGCTAAATTATGTTGATTTAACTCGAGAGATATGGGGTCAATAAGATTGGTGTGTTTGGCAGCACTAACCTATCCAGCGCTTAAGCTGTTCTCTAGAAGTTGAAGCATGCCAAGTTCTTAATAAAAAGGAAAGAAATATACAGCACCTCTGTGGATGTGGGATAACTACATTGAAATGAGGAGAAAGACAATGACTGTCATTTCAAAGCCATATGGGTTGGAGGGACATATATGTTCGGTTGTGCAAGGTTGCAGTTATCAATAAAATTTACGTCTTTTTCGGGAATCTAATAATAATAATAATAATAATGTTGTTACTTCGAGTTACACATAAACATTGTTCAATGAGCACAGTCTCGCCTAATTGATCTTTTATTTTGTTGATTAAAGTTCATCCAGTTGAATATGTGTGTGTGTGTATATATATATATATATATGTATAATTTACTTAAAGAATGTGGAAGCTAGGATTATATTATGGAAAACATTTTGCATCTCCTGAAATTTAGATTTCACTTGTTTTGAAGGAAATTAATTAAAAAGCAATGTTCTTAAAATCAGTTCAAAGATCGAATCGGTCAATTGATTGATTTTTTTTATTTGATCAGCTTGACTGATTCAATCGATCAGATTCAATAATGTACGTTTTTATTTTTTTAAAAAAATACATGAATTATATAAAAATATTTAAAAAAAGAAAAAAATAGTCAAAATATTAAGTTCAAAGAAAGCAAACCGAGGCATTCAAGTCGAGCACGCACCAAGCGAAAAGGAAAATGGGCAACCCCTGTACAAACCAATTTCTCCCACTTCATTTAACCACAACATATAAAGAATATTAAATGTTTTACAACCAGCAGCAATGCTACCCCCTCCAGCACTAAACCCAAACGACCATAACCCAATATCATTGCTTCGTAGGCTATACTCATTACAAAATTTTTTCAAAATATCAAGAACAAAAAAAAAATACATGCTACCCTTCACCAAAAATTATCATTACAGCGATCAACCACCTTAAATGATTTTTATCCATTTGACGTGATCGCACCTTAAATTGTACGCTAGCAGCTTCCTTCCTTTCTAAAGTCAAATAAGAAGTCCAAAGGGGTCATATAGACAGTATCCCCAGAAGGCAACTGCAGACATAACTAAAACAAGAAGATCCCACCCAAAAAAAGTAAATATTTTTAAGGAAGGAAAAAAAGCACAAAATGACAACACAAACATGATGATATAGGCCTCTTCTGACGTAGAATTGGCTGACTCACCAAATAAAGAATACTCGAAAACCATAGCAGTGACAGCACAAAGTTCCTAATCCCAGGATCTACTCAGCGAATGGGAGCTTGAGCATGCAGTGCATCAATAGTTTGAACCTGAAAACCCTTCAGAGCCTACCGAAGTGATCTCCATGCCCATTGAACCCATCATCAAATGCTTCAATGAGAATGGCACTCACTCTTCGTCCCCCAAATAAATGAAAGGCATATGCAATGAATGTGAATGCAAATGTAAACTTCAGCCACTGTAAAGACTTCTAAGAAACAGCAGCAGCTGATGCCTTCTCCAATCTTTCCTTGTCAATCTCTGCTCTCCTCTGTTCAGCATGCTGAGCAACACCA
This sequence comes from Omphalea diandra, assembly GCA_949677035.1. NCBI lineage: Eukaryota > Viridiplantae > Streptophyta > Magnoliopsida > Malpighiales > Euphorbiaceae > Omphalea > Omphalea diandra. The sequence continues at coordinate 9,205 of CATIWR010537897.1, forward strand.
TTTGCAAGCGCTTGGTGATGAAAGTCGAGTGTCTGAGTAAGATTCTGGAACCTGGATGGATCCGATGCTTGCATAACTTGATTTAAAGAAACGAACAGACTATTAGCTAGTCATCGACTCAAAGGCATTAAATGTCAACAACTCACAAAAGGAAAACAGGTTTCCTTACCTTTGACTGTGTCCACAAAGAAAATGAAAGGATCCACTTCATCAATTGGTGATTGTAGCTCTTCATCATCACTGTAATCGTCATCTGAGTCGTCATCATCCTCATCATGTGGACGGAAAGCCTTTGCCTATGATATCCATAGCAGGAGATAATCAGGAAAAACCACAAGTAGGCAATGTATGATACAAGAGGTTTTGATTGATGGAATCAAAACAACTGTTATATTCGTTAAAGGGATTCAAAAATGCTGAGAATAAATCAGGATGTTCTCTAGGAATCACTTATAAGGACAGATTTCCTGCTCCTGATAACCAGATCTATTTCCTTTTTTAGTCCTAGAATCTGTATGTATATAATTTCCTGTTATTGTACATCACATTTCCTTTTTAGTATCAAGCTGTCATGCCCTCTAATTCCATCAAATGGGTTCTATCAATTGTGTTTAGAAATATAAGAATTCAATCATTCTTCTCATATATTTTTGTTCAACAATCCATGGAGAAAATCCTCCTTTTAATATAGAAAAACGGAGAACGGAGAGGGAATCCACGTATTTTGACTAATCCATCACCCATTGAAATTCCTTCAAATCAAATATGAAAAACCCAGCCTAGGATTTTTTCAAAATTCTGCACCGAATGGCTTTCATAACTTTGTTTCAAAATTGCCACTCAATTCCACAGATTTAGACTGCATAAGAAATGACGAAGATTTACCAAATCCACAAGTGAAGCAAGGCTTTTATTTCCATGATTTGAACAATTCCATGAGTTTCAGAAAAGCTTCATTCAAAACATTGCTTACAAAATGGGAAAATAATATGAGAAACTAAGACTGAATTTATACTCCGGCCTAGTCATATCTCCAAAAATATCAGTTTTCCAAAGTAAGGAAGTCATCCATTCATTCTCCCACAAAATGCCATATTTCGTAACTTGATCTTTGTTCTCTCAAAAATTTTTCAACCGTCTAACCTCTAAACTTCAAGTAACAATGATTATCCTCTTTGAAATAAGCTCTCAATTGAACAGGAATCCTACATATTTGATTAGGAACTTCCACAACAGCCTCCATTTACTAGTCAAGATAATGTGAAATTTACAGGACACCGCCCCCCCCCCAAAAAAAAAAAAAAAAAAAGGAGAGGTAAATTGGACAAAGGAAAATGAAAATGTATCATCTTTGAAATAAGCTCTCAAATTGGAGAATCCTATCACTTGAACAGCCCTCTTGTACTAGTGAAGATAATGTGAAAGAAGTTACAGGACCCCAAAAAAGAAAAAGGAGGAAAGAGACAAATTAAATGTTAGGAACACTGACATTCTGAAAATACATTCATTTTTAAACGCAATTGGATTTATCTCCAAAGCCTTATGGGTTTAAGATGGGAATCCTAATTAAGGACTACATGTAATTGCTGGTATATTCAGGAGGTTAAAATAAAATTAAAAGAAAAACAAAGCAGGGAGATCTGGATAAATGACAATACAAGGAAATATACACAACCTTATGGGGTTAAGATATACATGTTAAAGAAATCACTACTAACGCTAATTCAGATTATGGGCTACATGTACTTGCTGGTATATTCAGGAGAACGAGGTTAAATAAAATTAAAAGAAAAACAAAGCAGGGATATTTAAATAAATGAAAATACAAGGAATTGTACAAACCTGTGCAGCTAACTTCTGAAGCTTAATGCTGTCAGCTTCATCCCCATCCTCAGCATCAACTCCCATATCCTTGTCAGATGCATCGCCATCATCTTCATCATCAGTTTGGAAACCATCCATATCATCATCATCTTCAGCTTCTGCTTCCTTTGCAGCCTCTGTCAATGTACAAAAGTTCCCATTAGAGTACTATATTGTAACAAAATTACAACAAAGAAAGGACCAAATCAAAGGGAATACAGAAGTGGTGACTAGAAGAGGGAAGAAGAAGAGATGAGAGAACAGTGAGAAAGACCTGCAACTTGATCTTTGTATGCAACTAGGAGATCAAGAGTGGTCCTGAAAATCCGCTCCAAGGCCTCTCCAGGTAATTGATTCGCAGGAAGGGCAAGTAGTGACGTCAACCCCAAGCAACAAACTTTCTTGTCACGCTCACTGCCAAATACATTATTCAGATAACCCACAAAGCCAACATGAGTATAATATTAAACTTGCTTCATAGATAATATTCAGATGACACAAAACTAACACAAGGACAATAAAAAAAACTTGCTCCATAGATAATAACCCAAACAACTTCTTTACCACTTATCTAAAGCCCAAAAACAGAAATGAAGCACAACATATTACCTTTTAAAATTAGCCCGTAAGCCACTCTTTTTAACTTGTTGCAACATCTGGAACCAAAGGTTAAAGATCTCTGTGGCAACACCTAGCTTTTGTAGTATGCTCAGTGTCAGAGCTGCATTATAGTAAAGGGCATCAGCAATCTGCAAGAAAACATTGTCTTCCATTAGAAACAAATGGCAATTAAATCACTAATCAATGACAATATAAAAAAGGACATGTAAACAGACAAACCAACACTGAACACAGGTATGATATAAATGAGACGACCATTAGTGACTAAGGATTCTAAGTTCAATTGTTATTTTTTATCATCAAGATTGTAGCCAGCCATAAATCCAGCTAAATCAAAATGTCACCATCTCTTGGCAGACTGGTATGCAGTAAACCATACATTAGTTTCATCCTGACAAATTAATCAGTGCACATCATTTTTCACTAATCAACCATCACTTCATTCTAGTCAGACCAAGTCTGCATTTAAATAAGTGTTTAATAATGCTTAATCATCCTTCAAGACTCGCACCAAATTTACCTATGTATACCAGGAGAATCTTCATGCAGAAAAAGAATGAGAAGAGAGGAGAGAAAACCAGATCCTTACTGTAATCCAACACAGGCAAATCTGTTTGGCTGCACAATTCCATGGATCAGTCTTTGTTTCCAAAAATTATTTTTGTGAGGAAATTTATTCCAGATCTTAGAACTTATAAATTTGTGGTTTCACCACAACAGTCAGCTCCCAATAGCTGAAGATGTAATTTGGAAACATAGAAAAGGAGGAGATGACAACAGGTGCATCAAGGAGGCCAAAGCACATTTAACAAACTTGACAAATTCCACACAAAATTTTGAATTCCAATCAAATTTCAAAAAACAATCAATTGCCACATCATGAATCCTCAAAGATCAAGTTCCCAATGTTCTTGTGGGTATCAACTACAAGAGCCAACAAAGATTTATAGCCATGTCCACATTCTAAACACATCAACCAAATCTGATAGAAGCATCAACAGCCAAATTGCTTTAATGAAAACTTAAGACATTAGAAAACTTGGTTCTGTTTCAGCATTATTCAGCTTTGCAGCTTATTACATCCAGGTTATTAAATTTGATAATGGCACATTTAAACAAAAGTTTTGAAGGCATTGTCCCAAATTTATTTGAACAATCTTGTGGGAAAGAAGTATGGATGCATGGAATTTGTGGTGGTTTGGCGTAAATGGAGGGAGAAAAACATAGTTTTACATTACCATTATCAAGCATTATTACCAGTTCTTAAGAAGTCAGACAGAAATCAAGGAATGAGCTCAAAAGGATAATTTAAATTTTCAGAAAATTAATAGCCAAGTAACATAATAGCTAACTAATGATCCTCACCACTAGAAGGAGAAGACATTTCAAGTATGACTTCTCAGCTCGATGCAACCGCTCAACTGTGATTCTAAGATATGGTTCAACCCACATATCCACCTGCACTTTACAATTCTGGAAAACCACTTCAATCAGCTTTGGCGCTGGCTCAATATCACTGTCCTCAAAATTTTTATCTGCCATGATCTGCAAAAAAATAATAATAACAATAACAGAAAACACAAACGAGATTAGCCAGACCAAATGAAGTGAAAGAAAACTCGTCAAACCCAACAAAAACAATAACCAAAAAAAAGGAATTTTTTCATGCACCAGGGAAAAAAAAAAAAAAAGATAGCAGGACAGGAGAACTTTTCAATAATTCAAAATGGAACTCACGGATGAAATCATGATCCAAAGGCTTTGTTGGTAATCTGGATCCTTGCAAGTGAGGAAATGTGCAGTTCCCCGAGATATATAGTTGTCCAAGGGAACAAGAATATCTGCATCACGTTAAACATCATGAGAACCAACACAATGTAGAATCTTCAAAGAAAATGGTCTGAAACAATTGAGTCATCACAGTATTACAAGTCATAAATCAGTGGAATAGAAGCTTGCAAATTTTTTTCCCAACACAGGAAAAAGACTCGCAAGTTAATTTCCCCAGTATATCTTGTTAAATAGACCCACACGCGTAGATGCAAATTATAACAATGACAGCTAAGAATTCAGAAAGACAGCTAAGAATTCAGAAAGAAGTTATAGCTGATTAATTCAAGTGAATACATACTCGGAAAGAAATCAATAGCCCAATCTGCTAATGCTTCCATCATCAAAGCCCAAAGACTCCACATATCCAGAGATATTGTTGGAGAGAAAAAGGTCATGTATGAAACAATTTCCAGGACTTCTTCAAACACCTCTGTAGATATACATAGCCACCGAAGATGCATGAATTTTGCAATTAATAATAAAACCAAACCCACAATATAATGGTAAAGTCGTCCTATATTAAAAAAAATATATATTTCCAGAATGCTTTAATGAATAATTGAATATTGGCCGTATCTAATGGACTCATTAGTTTCACAGGAAATGAGTCCAACTTCTGGGAATACCAAACCATCATGTGTAGTTGCAAGAAAGCACAAAGTCAGAGAAGTTTGACTTAAATTTTGCCACTCAACTTCCTTAATTAACATATTGAGAAAAAAAAAATGGAGAGTACAAAATCTCCTAAATTTGTTTAGGATAATTTCTTAAGATAAGTCTACAAAGAAAACCAAAGGAGTTATTATGTTTTATGAATAAACCCTAAAATGTTAGTGAGTGAACCAAACAGAATTAGTACACTTCCACTGGGACAAAAAAGGGCATGTGAATCAAACATGAAAATTCCTAGCAGTACTACTTCCAAAAGAAATTATTTCTTAGCAAATGAGTACATTAGAACCAAACAAGGCCTAAATTTTGTGAATTAAGGAAATTATTCTAGAAGGAACAAAGACACATGCAAATGTATGACCTCAGTTTCTACACAACCCTATTTCATCTGCTCCAACATTGCTCAACTATGTTACAAGTTGCTAGAGAACTCCTACTGCACTCCCTATAAAAGGTAGGTGTCATATTCCCATGGAGATGGGACTCAAGCTAAAGATAATGGATAGTGCTCGGAAGTTCATATAACTTCTTTTACAACCACCATTGCAAAAGGGGCAATGATTCTGCCCTTAGAATATTATAAAAATAATGACACAATATCTGAGTTAACAAGTTAAGCTAACACAAGCAGAATATCCAGAAAATGTCAAAAGCACTTTAAGGGCTTATTGCAAGAATGCATTACCAGTTCCAATCACCCAAAGAAACCAAAATCCTTGACACAAAGGCTCGACAAAATCCTTGAGACTGCTAATGTGCAATGAATTACAAGCATACCTTGCCCATCAGTGGTCAACATTCTGCGCATTATGGGAAGCAAAGTTGGCTCAATCTGGACAAAAAGGTGAGGAAGTCTGCTAACTGATTCAAGAATTGTGCTTATAGCACGTAAACAACCAACTGCTGCCAATGCACCAGGATCATCAGCTTCATCATCAGCTTCTGCAGTGTTCATGCACCTCCAAAATGCAGCAGCCTGTAAGCACAAAAATTTACCGGTCTCAGACAATAGAAATTCCAATAGAATGTTTGAGCACAAAATAAGCAAGCATTTACCAAATTCTGGCATAAACCTAGCGCATAGGGTGCCATCTCCTCGCCAAATTTGTCCACTATAGTTTCTAGAGTAAAAACCAAGTCCTCATTCTCCACCTCATTCATTAGTTTAAAGAACTCTGAAAAGAAGATGAAAACAATTTAATACTGTTAACACTAGTTTAACTGGTAATTGATCTATGTAATTAATTCTTTAGAGTTAACTGAAAGGTAAAAGGAAAAAAATGTAGCAAAAATCAGAAACAAATGAGTCAAGCTTTACAAAATTAATGATTAACAAACTGTAAGCACCAATGAATCAGAGAATGTGAAAAACATAGAAAGATATGTTAATAACATTACCATCAAGTAGTTGAGGAAGAATAGGACGAATTTCATTCAAGTCTGCATTATGAACAGAACAATTTGAAGTGAGAGACCAAAAAAAAAAAAAAGAAGAGCCAGAAAGACACAGAATAGTGCTACATACCCTTGCAAGCTTCAACGAAGCTTCGCAATGCAAAAACTGAATCAACACGAACAGGAAGCTCTGGATCACGTAACCCAGAAACAACACTGTGTAAGGCCTTACGGAAATTGTTCTGGTCTGAGAAGTTAATGTGGGCATATTGTCCTGCAACCCAGGCCGCCTAATATCCATAACCAAATAAGTAACATACTTGAGGGGGATTAAGTGTTGAAATCAAAGTAAAAATAAAAAAGAGGTCAACTTGCACTTCAGGGTTTACAAACTTCAAAAATTTCGAGTAAGATTAACATACAAATTAAGTGCAGAAAAAAAGAGGATAAATTGTAGGACAATGAACCTTCGCTCTTAGATGACCAACAGGACTGCTGAATTCTGGTAAAACATGCTGCACCAACATACGCTCCAATTCAGATTTGTAAGGTTCAGTTTGTTTGAGTTTATCACAAAGTGCTCCAATAGCCAGTAGGGCACCATCTTTTTGTCTAAAAGGTTTATATTCTAATGGTGCTTCATCATATCTGCATAAAGGAGCACGCAGAACAGTTCTTTAAAGCACTGATTTTCTTTAGTTGCTATCATATAACTCAACCAGAATGAGTACCTCTTGAAAATTTCCACAATGAATTGTATGAACTTTTGAAGGTTCTCCTTCCCACGTTTTCTAACCAATTCACTAACAAAATCCATTGAAGCTGTCCTTGGACTGTACAAATCCTCAATAATATCTGCATCAAATCAAGTTATGCAAAAAATCAGTATTGTGAATTAT